>JAOXOE010000441.1:3496430-3530201 GCA_028565055.1 Phoeniculus purpureus
AGGCTATCAGGTTGGTCAAGCATGACTTCCCCTTGGTGAAGCCATGCTGACTGTCCCTAATGATCCTCTTGTCCTTGTTGTGCCTAGAGACAGCATCATGGATAAATTGTTCCATCACCTTTCCTGGGATGGAGGTGAGGCTGTCTGGTCTACAGTTACTTGTAACCTCCTTCTTACCCTTTTTGAAGATTGGAGTGACATTTGCTATCCTGCAGTCCCTAGGTACCTCTCCTGATTCCCATGACTTAGCAAAGATGATGAAGAGTGGCCTAGCAATGTCTTTCGCCATCTCCCTTAGCACTCACAGGTGTATCCCATCAGGGCCCACAGATTTATGTACATCCAGTTTGCTCAATTGATCCCTAATCCATCCTTCAATCAGGGCAAACTCCTTTTTTGTCCCAACTTTCTCTGGGGCTTCAGCAGTGTGGGCCTTGGTATCAGGACAGTCCCCAGAAGTACAGACAGAGGCAAAGAAGGTGACATACAAAAATCTATCTCATTTTTCTGTCAAAAACAGCTGTCAGACACACACCACTTTTTATATGGGATCGTTTTCATTTCCTCTCTCTGGTCAATGAAACTACAATCTCTAGCAGAAGATCCTTCCAACCAGGCCAACATACAAGTAACCATCTACTATTCATGATATTAATGAAGAGTCAGGCCCTGGCTTTATTCTCATCAGCCACTTGAGAAGTGGTGGCAGTTCTCTAGTGCCAGTCACAATTCTTTAGGGTATATTTGAGTATGGATGAAGAACAAGCAAAAGGCACAGCAGACAAGACATAAATGGAAGGGGCCGAAGAGCCTGGGACAACGCTCTTATCGAGCAAGGTAAGAAGAAGCTTCTCCAGGCACAGCAGAAATGCGCTGGCACTTACAGGAGCTTGGTATATCACATTGCTTCCGTTTGCTTTCCTGAGTTAAGAGTGAACTTTATTTTCCATGGCTGTTCTTCTGGCATAATTCACCCAAAAACAGATTTACAGTAAACTATAAATATTTATTTTAAAAGGAAACATCCATGAACTGTAAAGGCCATGAAATGCTGGGCCAGCTCTTCAGCTGGTATAAATTAATGTGGTTCTGCTGATTTCCAGTGCAGATACACAGATGTTCACTGGGCAAGAAGCTGCTTCTCAAGGTTACTTAATTCTACTTCAAAGCTCAGGATTTTTTCGTCAAGAACTGTCCAGTTAAGAATATATCACTGGCTTTTAAATTTCTTTTTTCTTTTTAAAAAAATCCTTTATTTAAATAAATTTCTGCCTTGTTTGAGATATTGCTAAAACTTACACCAACTATGGCAAAGATTCGTGGTCTTGTAAAGCTCCACTTCAGCTGCAATTAAGCCTTCAATCAGCCTTTGTTTAGGCAAAAGAGGACATATTTTTAAATCCACATTCAGCCCAGTTGAATGGGTGCAAAATTAAGCAGGGACCTGATTTATTGCATACTTGTATGTTGTCCTATAAACGTGCCATATTGCTTGTTAAATACTGACAGTCTTACAGCTATTTCATGGGCACACATCCAATATAAATATGTCACAACTGATTAATTAAGATAAGCCAGTATTTCAAAAAGCATATTTTATCAGAAAAGTGAGAAGGTGCAAGCAATAACCCCAGGACACATGAAAATATATTAATTGCCCAAAGATGAGTTTTTTGTCTGATGCTAACAACCCTCCCAAGGCTCATCTTCTTCCCCTTATGTTTGGGGCATATAGAGGTATTAATACATTTGATAAATCAGAGAAACAGACTTAGTCAACACAATTACCTAAGTTAAACACAGAACTTTTCAGTTAGTTTCAGAAAGGAAAAACTGAATGTGAAATAAAAAAGGTCAAATAATCAGCTATGCTACTTAGGTGCAGGAAATAAATGAGAGTTACAGAAGAGCACAATTGCACTCACCTGGCATGTGTCACTATGGAAAAACTGACATCATCCAGAAACACACTGTGAGCATCAGGTATAAGGCAGAGAATGGAATTGTTCCCTCGTACTCAGCACTAGGGTATAGCCTCAGGTAGATAGATAGATAGATATATAGATATTAAGGTTTCTTTAAATACAACCTTTGTTATCCTGACTGTTTGTACCATCAAATATTAAAAGGACAGGCTTTCACTTGGACCAGGAAAAGAGGAGGTAAGGCAGCACTGAGCACTAGAACAGGCTGGCCATATATACAGCTCCCTTTTGGAAGAGAATGACTGTTCAGACATCCCAGTAACCTTCTGCCGGCCCTGAGTCAAATTGGCTCAAAGCCATAGGAACTGAATCTGACGTGTCCACTCTCCTGCCACAGCTGTCAGAATAACTGTCACTGTGGCCAGTAAAAGTCTTTGCCTTCATATTCAGGTTTCTACAGTGAACATTACTATAAATGGGGAAAAAAAAAAGTAGTTAACTCTTTAACAGGAGTTTCTATAATGATTTACAAGCCTCAGAGTTCTTTTCTTCACCACTTTTTTTTTCTTTTTCACATTCTTATACTCTTACTTGGCACAAAGGCAAGCCTGAGGTTTGTCTCTGCTTATTATTATTTGGGGAAACTGAATGAGGTTAGGCAGAACACGGGGTTCCAGTGAGGAAGCTTGTGCAACACTACTTGACCATCCTGTACTTGGTACAGGAGCCAAAGCCAGTCATTCAGAACATTAAGTATTTAATGTGATTTTATGTGCAGCCACAGAAGACAACTTGTTCCTCCTTTTTCACACCCGTAAATGAAAAATTTTCCGTTCAAGAAAACTACTAGATTCATGAGATGATCTTAATAAAATTCAAAATTTTTCACTCAGTAATATCTGAACTCAAATTGCAACCTCTGTTTGAGCATTAGCTCTGGGCAAATAGTAAATTCTGACTCATTATGTTTCATTTGATCTCTTTAAATGGGTAATCATCCTCATTCTTAAAATTTCTGTCCAGTTTGTGGTTTGAATTGGGCCAATTTCAAATTCCAAACAAACGAACACTTAGATAGTAAATATCCCTTATTCTATCAATATGACTACATACAGGTATCTAACAGATAACAAGGAATTCATCTTTCCTGTAGCGAAAAACACAAAATAACCTTTTGATGCCTAACTGCAAGGGAGTTTTCCCAAACCTCTAATTATGCAGCACTCCTTATGTTTTATCATCACCCCTCTTACACAGCTCCCCAAACCCCCAGTCTCACTATGTGCATAGCTTGCCTTGCTCCCATGAGTTTTTCCTCACTATTTCTAAAGCAGCATTTTTAAACTGAACCTGAGGGTTTGATATAACCCAATTCTGCCACTTGCAAATGACCTGAAATGATATAGAGTTCAAGACAAGCTCAGTATCACACAGAACCAAGCACAAAGAGTGTGTCTCCATGTGCTTTTTACATCAGTACAGAATTTAATATGAAACAATTAAGTCATTAGAAGAAAAAATTGCAATTGGTTTGGTTCCAGATTTAAGATTTCCACCTTTTACACAAGAGGACATTTAAATAAATAAATACGGTTTTCACAGTACAGTTGACATGAAAAATTATGGTAACAGCAGTACTACAAAACATCAGTAAAACAAAAAATTACACTGTAAACAAGCTTAGGGCAAGCAGTTTTTGTTTTAAGTTGATGTCTGCCGACAACAGGAATGTACAAGGACACTAGAGAATCCTCCAGTGACCTTCTGATCAGGGCACCTACAGGAATCATTACATGGGAATTTCCATATGTACTACAGGAATTTCTCTACTTGGAAAATGTCATTGCAGCTCTGTAGATCTAACTGTTACTAAATATGTGAAAAGAACCACCATGCCCTCTCTTGAACTGGCCTGATAAATATAGCTGCTTATATACACAGTGCACACACTTCTAGCACACGCTTTGCACATGTAACCGTACACCAACAGGACTGCTCATGGGAGGGCAGGTTACATTTGCTAACACTTCACTAATCTGTCAGTCATATTTTGATAATACAAAGTAAAGTTATAGGAAAGAAATCCCTTACTGTCCTTTGAAATATTTACTATCTCTTCCTAGTTAGCTAGTTCATACACAATAATTTTTTTTAAAAGAAAATAAAGTTTAAAGCCACTAGGATGTGGTAATTTTATACCTGGCAGAGCTCAGCGCTGGACTCAAGTAATAGTAGTTCCCTGCTGCTGGCTCCATACAGGTCTGACCCATGTAAATTTGTCATTGTAATGAGACCTGGTCTCATTGGGATCTACAGGTCCCTGTGCTCCCCTCTGTCTCTATGTCACCCTCTGTACTGGAAGCATTCAAGCTGTGTCAGCAGGGTAATTATGACTGTAATGGTATGATGGGGACTAGTTTAACTATCACTCCATCACATCAAAACACACATTGCTTTGCAAAATAACACCAGAACTGAGCATTAACACAGAAAGGAAAGCACGGAACATTTTAATAAAGCAGACAAAGAATACTTATAAAATACTGGATACTTTTCTGAGCCAACAGAACGATCAGGGCTAAGACACACTTCAATTTTGCTTTGCCTTTCCCCCTCTCCCTGCCAGAGTCCCTTAAATAAATCACTAACTGTTCAGTCAATGCCCAGCACACTTTTAACATTTTAAAAAACTAACCTCATGTTTAAATTGTAGACATCAGTGCTAACAGTTTAGCCAAGAAACCTCTGGAGATGATTGCTGCCAACCTTCAGTCAAAAGCTGGGTCTTAGATGAGCTTTATCTAGGGTTCTGTCAAGGCAAGTCCTGAATACCTCCAGCAAGGGAGATTCCATCACTTTTCTGAACAAATTTCTTTAATGTTTAATTCTACCCACAGTGAAGAATTTTAGTCCTACTGCCAGACAAATTCCCCTAAAGAAACTTGAGCCCAGTCCCTCTTTTCTTGTCACCATGTGAACACAGTGACTATCCTTTGCATATTAAGAGGTAGTAATTTCATATAAATAGTGTTCCAAATTACGAGATTGGCAAAACTTTGAAAGAAACACAAAGAGCATCAACCAGAGGGACTCACTTTTCTTACAGTCCTGTCCATATGGTATATCCATACCTAGAAATCGAGACATGCAAAGCTAAGGCTTTAGCTGAGTCAGCAGGATTTGACTGCACAATCCACTCATTAAAGAGTATGAAGCAAGAACACTTCTATTAAAACAGTCATTTATTTCATCTGAGTGCATGAAACTGCATGGAGTTTTTCCTTAATACTACCTATTTAAGAAAAAAAGGACACTATTAACACTGTCTTCCTCATAAATCTGAATAATAAACATTTCCTTTGATCTCATGTGGCAATGGGCAGTCTGGTGTCGCTTTTCTCACAGACTGCTACTGCCCTCTGTAGGATAATGTGAAATAAAATACTAGGAACAAAGTAGAAGCAAAACTACAAAGCATGCATGTCAGCCTGTCACAGCACTGCATCACTTTCTGGAGATAGCATATTAAGTTCCCTATAGCTTCCAAAGGTCAAGGATTCTGTAGACTTGTGGATACAAATCAGGAAGCCATAAGCAGAATATTCCCATACCACGTTACCAGAATGTTACTGCCATTACAAATGGCTACTCACTGTGACCATAAACAAACAAACTTGCGTTACTATTCCATGACATGAGGAATAAGGGCACTGAAATTCCTAAAAGCTTGAAGGTAAATTTGCATATAAAAAGGACCTAACTCCAAAAGGCAAGTTAAACCTGTCAAGCCCGAATCTCATAGGAGTCCACAGGACTAAACTAGGTGGCCAAGTCATTGCTACTAGAGAAGATTTATCTCTTCTCCACATCATGAAGCTAGTGACAGACAGCACGTGAAGACTGAGAAAGCAAAATAAAATACTGAAGGCACTATGCAAGGTGTGGGGAAGCAAGACCTGCACATCTTTAGCTAGGAGTAGGTATCCATCTGACAGGAGACATGCATCCAAGCCTTTCCTCTTTATGCACTAGTGTAATCCTTTTCAAGAGTAAGTATATTCTTTCCTCATGATTTCTAGAAAACCAGTGGTACCACTAATGGAATCTTTCAAAAAATCTGGGTTATTTATTTCCCAGCAGCTAGCTACTCCTCCATGCTCCATTTACTGTCCTTTTCATTTCTGATATGTTCTGTTTCAATTAATGCACTTTCATTGCCATGAGACACAGACCATTGACTAACAGGACAATTAGCATTTGGCCGCAGATTAATAAAAGCTGAAAATTACAACCTACTTTGTAAGAAACGATTCAAACATAACACACTACAGGCTACCTTCTATCACAAAGTGACTACACTTGCCAAAGTGGTCTGCCAAAATGAGCAGATTTATCTTGCTCCTATTTCCTTCTCCAAAAACACACAACAGAGCTGGTACTGCATAAAGAGATGAAAACTCACCAAGACTGGCACGCAGCATGGTCATGTAAGTCTCATTTCCTTAGTTATATTCTATTCTTCAAGTCCTCATTTCCAAAACACAGGATACAGGTTGGAAAACTTGAATTGTCTTTGCACTTTGACAAATAAACTTTGGCAGTGTTACAATTCACTTAAAATAAGCCAAAAATTTGTCAGACCAACTGCTTTTGTTTCTTGTGGATGCAGACCAACTTTGTGTCATGATCATGTTTTTAAGTAAAGTTCAACTTACATAAGCCTTCATTAGTTATTTTTTTTTAAAAAGAAGACCATAATTTATGACTGGAAATTTTGACCAGACCAAAATTCTGACTATTTAATGCAACTTATGTAGGCCGTCAACCGAAAAGCCAACCTTGCTTCTGTCAGTCATTTGTAATATTCATAGGAAGCAGATGATCCTGAATGCTTCTTCAGCAACCAGTTTATCTTTATGAAGAGATAGATTACAATGAAGGTTCACAGGACTGTCTGCCTAAAAGCAGTCGATACTTAAGTTACTCAGTTGACACATTACTGGTATTTCTCTGTATGTGTGAGGGGGCACTTTTTTTTTCCCCAGACTGAAAATAGTACTTTACTTTCCTTATTTAGTCATCATGGTAAACTGAGAAAAAGCCAAGAAAGTTCAAGTTCTTTCTCCAGGGCAGCCAGAAAGCACACTACTCATACACAGGTAGGGCTGCTCTAACCAAGTTTCATCAGTTCTACTACTTCTGACATAATCTGTCAGTTTCTCTTAACTGAAAAACAGCAGATCTAATTCAGAGATTAAAATTACACATTGATGTTCTTGTTACATCATTACTATTTGCATGGGGAACCCTACAGAGACCTTCCAATACCTGAAAGGGGCCTATAAGAAGGCTAGGGAAAACTGTTCACAAGGGCAGGCAACAACAGGATGAGGAGTCATGGTTTGAAGCCGGAAAAGGGTAGGTTTAGGTTAGACATCAGAAAAAAGTTCTTTAATCTGACAATGGGGGATCCCTGGAAAAGGCTGCATATAGAAGTGGTGGAGGCCCCATCCCTAGAGACATTCCAGGTCATGCTGCATGGGGCTCTGGCAATCTGGTCTGGTGAGTGATGGTCCTGCTTGGTGTAGAGGGTAGATGACCTTTGGAGGTCCCTTCCAACCCAATAAATGCTATGATTTACCAAGTCAGAATGGTGCTAATTTATTAGCATATTATGCTAATACACATAATATAATTCTATTATTCAGATTTTAATTTTAATTTTCTTCACAAACCTAACGACGTGCAGTCAGAGGACAAGTTTCTAGACAACGAAAAACAAATTTCCTGAAAAGAAACAAGCATGAGAACCACAGGCAAGTTGAACCAGACCAGTATTTTTCCCCTCAAGCAAAATCCTCATTAATGTTAATAGAAATTATGCACAGACAGTGAGGAGACGTGAGCCTAAAGGGAGAGACTGCCAAGTCGCTGCAAGATGACCATACTGAAACCCAATGCTGATCTATCTTTGTAAGTGCAATGACTCTCTTAGGGAAATAGAATTAGCTGCCAGCCAATGCCAGGAACTTGACTGCATCAGACTGGAGTGCTTTGCACAGTTCTCACCAGACACATCCCCCAGAACTCCACTGGTAAATGCTGCATTACAGAGCTCTGAGCTACAGAATGCTAATGAATGCTATCAGATTCCCAGCCTAGTGAGCTGACATAAAGTCAGTAAATGTCACTCAGAACAGCACCACTTCAGACAGAACACCGTACGCAGCATTTCTGATGAGCTTCCATGGGCACAGTTTCACTGCAGCATTTGTAAAACATTAACACATTCCTGCCTTCAAACCATATGCTAGATGATTCTTGAAATTAGACTGAACTCATGACCTTCTGTAACTTAAAGGATCTTCCACCATGGTGGAAGAAAGGAAAGCAAATTATAATATTTATCATATAAAAACATTGAAGAAAACAGCAATGTAATTTTTCATTTCTATCGAACTATTAATCAAGTGTCATATTTTTGATTAATTCATTCTCCTTTATCTGTGCTTGGATGCAAAATGAAGACATATGTTTTATCATGCCAGTTTTTCTTTAAGCTATTTTTCCCATGTACCTTCAGGACAGCAAGTCACAATTTCAGTTACATTAAAGGAGGTGTCTATCTTTTTCAAGAAAAGCCAGCTGGATTTTTGATTGTAAATGTCCTGTCTACAACATACAGCTTTGAGACAGTCTTACAACCTCTGCAGCTTATGGAAAATTCAATTTCCCCCAAATGAAGCCACTATTAAGAAAAATCTGAGGATGCCAAACTCTCAAGTGCTTACCTTTGTCATTGCTAATCGTAGATGTTGGAGGGGGAAGCCCAGGCTTAGATTTGTCGTAATTGTTAAAGCTCTGGCTGCGTCGGTTGTTGGCACTAATAGAACCACGAGCTTTGGCCTCGCTGCCTGCAGCGGAAACCCTCGTGGTGGGGCCTGGAAGTCTGATGAAAGAATTACATTGTGATTAAATATATTGAAAAAGCACTCCGAGAAAGAAACTATGGATACCATGCATAAGCTGAGAAGAAATGGATCTATACCACAAGTATATATTCCTAAGAGTCTTTGATCCTTTTATGAACTAATAAAAAAGTAATCCTAGAAGAAAAGATGTCAAACAAGCTACAGTCTGAATGGCTTTACATTGAGAAAAAAAAACAACCCTGAACTGAGATTAATTGTCGCTTGCCATAAATCTTGTGAAACAGCAACACTTGCAAATAAATTCAGTGGAGCAGGACCACTGGTACAAGGTTAAGACTAGATGAGACACTACTGTTCTTAAACCATACTGTTGGACACTTTATTATATGCTGAACGCAAAGGGTTATCCTTATTTTGGAATAACCATGAGATAGAATGCGGCTGCACTTCACATATCTGCTCAGAAAGCTACAAAGCCCAGCAGCTAAACCCAGTGGAACTTTAACTTGGTTTAATTATTTGAGTCTATATGAATCACACAAAGCTTCAGTGCCCCCTCTTAGGGCAACCACATTACACTGAGCTGGTATAAGCCTCTGGTTTAAACTGGGTCAATCTCTTGCAGCATTTCCTTACCATAGCCTGCATTTACAACACTTAGCTGTTCACCTAGAAAAAAAACATAGTTAGGATTCTGGAGCAAGTAGGCAGGAAAGGATATGACTTTCATGCTTTTCAGACAAAAGAGGGAGAAGACATTTGTAAAAAGTCCAACAGAATTAGGGAAGCCACTGGCATCACATCTCAAAACAAGATGCGTGCTTGAGCCCTTCAAACTCAAAGTTCATTCATAAGGTTTCTGTGTTTGTAGTTTGTGTACTATTTTTGTGCACATCTTTCTACATTCCAAACAGATAAAATATTAAAAATGGAAAGATTTGGTATCTGCTCAAAACATACATTGAATGGAGTTAGTTATCACTAACTGTTTTGAATGGCACGGACATCACATTAGAAGCTAAAATATAGAACCCATTCACGTCCCCCACAGCAGCACTGAAAAGGACTGCTCTTTACTGGTTTTATATTTTCTTGTTATGTTCTCTGCGTGGTGGAACCTCATTAAAACTTCTTTATATAAACCACAAAAAATCCAATTGTCTTGAATAACTTGTGCCAGTAATAGGCTAAAATGTCATAGTCATAGTTGTTGGATAGACTGGGGTTGCAACAGATCAAGTTACCATTGTGCCTCTGGGAAGGAAGAGAACCCAGGAAGGGGTACAGCAGGGCTTCCTAAATAAACTTCCTTCAACCAGACTAGTGAATAAATAAGAAGTATGAAAAGAAACATGAAGGAAAAGAGCAAAAACGTCAGCAGCTGCATGCACATGCTTTCAAAGCTCAAATGAGGACAAGACATAAGGACATCATTAAAATACAAAACCCAAAATGAATTTACAAACTCAAACCACCACAGATCTGGCACAGCCCATCATGGTTCTGAGGTTGACTTTGCTGAAGGCATTCTGATGGGCCCCTCAATTTATCTGGCATTTTTCAACAGTGAGGGGCGGTGCTAGAAAGTTGTCCATACTCATTGCTGCAGCAAGGTGCAAGTGAGAACAGAATACCCCAGAGATGCTTCATCCATTGCAGAGGAGACTATACAGGAAGAAGCATAGGCAGATGAGGGACAAACACTGCTCCAGAGAACTTGGGAGTCCCCAAGATGAGAAAGCTCATTAAAAGTTTGTTTTGCCTAGCAGGAGATGAGCCATATTTCCTACAGATAGGCAGGGCACACAAGTTACCTCCGCTGAAAGTTTCTACCTAGTGAGTGATAAAACATGATGAGTTTGGGCCAACCACTGCAGGAAGGCTGCTGGAGTCCCCAGTACTGGGAGTTTTCCAACAGGGCTTGGCAGAAGGCAAGGGATATTGTTCTTGTACTGATGGGTAAGAAAATGCTTCCCACACATGTCTGCATTGGTTTTGCAAATCTGTCACATGTTAAAGTACATAAAGCTACTTAAACCATGTGACAACTCAAGAAATGACAAGTTTTCGATTCCAGGCAGTGCTGTCACTGCCAATAAAAATATACTGAGCCTAGAAAACATACAGGCTAAAACAACTCTTGAAGAAAATATCATTTCTCTTGAACTATTTTTCACCCCCGTAGTGTAACTGACTGATTTTAAGCCCCTGCTTTTAGCATTAGGCCAAGACATAGTAACAGCAGTGCCTGTACAAATTTAGGAAAAAATAAAACAGGTTCAGGGAGACCTTTCTAGTTTCTTGCTATTTTGAGATGAGGCACTCAGCTCAGAGAATACTTTCAATTACTGCACTTCAGCACCTCTTCTAGGCAAAATATGAACTGTCAGGTCATTATTATGGTCAAGAGAGAACATGAAAAGGAATCACAAAGCATTTTAACAGGGGTTATACTGCAGACCTTCACTGTTGTCATAAAAGAAATAAGATGTGGGTAATAAATCCAAATTATACAGCAGAACTAACAATCTACAAACTACAAACTTTTCAAAGCTGAATAAAAATCGTAAGTAATAGACCAAAAGCTTAGCAAAAACAGTATAGTATAATTTACCAGTAGAAAACTACAGTATTTTACTAGGAATTTTAATATAATATTTAAAGGTAAACATGATTAATAACCACATGAGTAACAGAGCAACCCTTATGATCACTGAGATGAAATGGTCATACGAGCTGGCATGCAAGTCATGCTGGGATCCAGAAAAAATAATAGACTGAAATACTATTAATCATTTTTGGGGAAATTAGATGTACTCGGCGTGAGAGCACTGGTGAGAGCAGGAGCTCTGGTGAGACAAGCCCACATGGGGCTGTTTGGGCTCATGTGGTGGATGTGATGCTCTGCTTGCTAGCCAAGACACCAGCGTGATTCTGGTTGTTTCACTAATGCAAATCTAAATATGACTAATACAGACATGTACAGGGGGGAGAGAACTCCCAGAACCATGTTTTGTTGTCAAAAGCAAAAGCTCGTAAATACAAGAAAACCCAATTATTTTCTTGCAGGCTAGAATGCCGGTTTCAGCTGTTTGTAAAATGCCTAGTTACAGACTACTTTCAACAGGAACCCTGAACATGCATCCAGAAATATGAATATTGCAAAATGATTATTCATGCTTTGCAGAAGGTGGAGAAATGCTAACCTAGAAGACTTTTTCTGACCAAGAGTGAATCGGATGATTTTGCTTTGAGATGAGTCCCTGGGAGATGCACTGTGACAGGAAAGAAAAAGCGGAAGATAACATTGAACAAAGAAACGTTTGGGGTTTTTTTCAGCCTCTGAACTTACTAACTAGTTTTAGGGAGAAAAGATAGTTTATGAACTTCACAGGAAAAAAAAACAGCTTCTTGCCTACGTATGATGACAGGTCAAAAGTCCTAAAATATAAAGTTAATTCATTTTTACAGTGCAAAGAACATGCAATTCCACATACAACCCAAACTTTATTACTCTTTTCCTTCTCTATCTTTTATGTATTCTCTGCAGAATCAGAGCAATTCAACCATAGCACATACATGACATTTAAGACCTTCAGATTAGACTTTTTTTTAATTATTTGAAACCCTGTATAATCCATGCAATGGACTGAAAAATACCAAAGCAATATTCAAATGGTCCTGTTTATCTCTGCAAGTTTTTGATGGAAAAGTTGTGGAAATCTTTTGAAGTACATCTTTGTTTTACAGCATCTATTTTCTGTACAAGTTTATACATGCTGCAATAACACTATGCCTTTCAACGATAGGAAAACATTGTTCACATTCAAAATGAGCACAGTTCATGAACAAGATGCAAGCAAGGAGCTCTGAGTAGTCTCATTTGAAAGGCCTAACTTAAACTGTTTACATTTAAGCCACTGTTCACCTTAGTATGTGTTATTTGAACACAAAGAAGCCTTAACTTATTTCGAGATAGTAAAAGAAAACCAACTTCATGCATTAGTGATTGTACAAATATGGCTTCAACCTTTAATCCTGCCCCACTAAAACCCTCCCTCTCTCAGCAGTGGAATGCTCAACAAGCAGAAGGCTGTACAGGCATCCACCATGGTACTGCCTTCATACACTGGGTTTAGATAACTTGGAAGGAGCACCCCTAGGATAAATGCATCCAAGAGGCAAAGGCTCCCTCTACTCAGATGTGTTCTGACTGCGGAGAGGAACAAAGAGCAATCAACATTATTCATCTAAGTCAGCAGCATATTGTTTTGACCAATAAGCCTAGATTTTGTTTTGACTGCAACCAGCTGTGACAAGCTCTACTTCTTTTACCCCTATCAGAGCCTTACATCTCTTAGTGAGGACAGAGGTTCTTGTAAACTGAGAACTGAAGTTGGTTTTCATATGCTCCAAATTTCTGTTCTGTAAAAGAAACAATATACAGGCTTTGCAAGTAGAAAGAAGCAAATGCAATATTCAGAAAAACATCTTTATAACATACTGTTGTTACCTGATCAAGCAGGTGTTTTACACCCATTGGGCTGTGTGTTTCCAGCCCTAAGAACAAGTTCAAGTACATATGTTCTGATTGCCAAAGTGTAAAGTCAGTCACTAGCCAGCATGCTATTTCCAACACACTATTCTAGAGTGCAGCTAAAAAGAGATGTTTCTTTGGCTTTTGAAAACCTTTAATATGAAAAAAGAAATAAAGAATTAAAGAAAATAAACCCAAACAACTTAAAGGAGTTCCCCACCTGGACTGCATTTCTGGTTGTGCTTTGAATGGATGATGCGTAGCTTGGGAGGGCTGTTGGCATGGAGTCTGGAGTGAAGCTGGTACCTGCTGCTGTGGTACCCCAACCTGGCACTGGGATGGAGGGCCTGCTTGCTGAGATACTGGAGGAGGCTGCTGGGACAGATGGTGTTGTGGTTGCTGTTTCTGTGGCTGTTGTTGCTGTTGCTTGTATCGAGATAAACTGAAGAAAAGGCCCAAGATGGCCTTTAGATTCCCATTCCTGATTTCTGTAAGGCAATGTTCAGAAGTCATTCATCACTCCTCATAAGTCACTATGCACTCTTCATAATGCCATCTAAGCTCAGTTCCTTTAGGATATGAGAGGCTTTCTGCGCATCTTGTTGGCATTACACCCCATTACTAGTGAGCACCAATGACAAGCAAATAATAAACTTCTCCCCTGTGGTGACTGCACCACGTCTCACATTTCTACTGTAGTCTGAGCATTAACAGCAGCATGCTTACAAAACAGTTGTTTTAAATAGTTCAATCTAAAGGAACCAAAAAAAACCCGTGAAAACAAAAAACCCATAACAAGTGTGTTAATAACAGTACACTGTAAATGATTTATTAGTCCTAAATTTGCATAAGGAAGAGAAACTACTCAGCTACCACATAGTATTATGTAAGTTCTGGAATAGAAGAGGAATTGATTTCACTGAGAAAATGTGGTGCATGTTTTTCACTAAAGAATATGATTATTGGATGACATAGGTGCATTAAAACAGGTAATTACCAGTATGATAATATCACAAGAACATAAAGAGTGAATACCCAAAAATCTAAAGAGAGCTTGACAGTGAACGTATAAACTTTCCCATTCCTAAAAGTCACCCTGTTAACTCTACAATGTGAAAGGTGAAAACATAAAACTAGACAGAAATCTGAAGACATGCACCAGAGCAGGCAGATAATAGTTGTATCATAATTAATATGCAAGAGCACTGGTTCCATCTTGCAGACAACCTTAATAATGTGCCACGGACATCATTTAGCACATTTAATTTCCTAAATTAAAAAAAATTTATGACAAGAAGCTACATCAAACAGCGGAACATTAGTGTGTGCTAGACAGACCCCTTCAGCTAGTGACATGCACTGCTGCCGTGTGCTTTTGAATCACACTGCATGGATTAGTACAAGGGGGAAGAAAGAACATGGGGCAAGGCAGTGGCCAAACACAAAGGTAAGAATCAGAATTTTTACTTCTGTTCCTAGTTCTGGCTGAAAAGTTGCTGTGACAGGCCCTGTTCTATCCTTTATTTCTTCTCTCAGACAGGTTACTGCTCACATTGCTCATCTCTTCTGCATAACAAGTCTCTGTCCTTAAGCCCAAACCCTTTATTTATCTGGCAAGTGTAACATGTAAAAAACTTGCTTCCCTTTCTGCACTAGCTTCTAGCTTTCATCTCCTTGTCTACCTGTGCCTCAATCCAGCTTTTCTTTCTGGCCCCTAATCCAATTTAAACTAATTTAATTTAATTTAACCTCAAAATGTCCTCAAGTTGTGCCAGAGGAGGTTTAGATTGGACATTAGAAAAAATGTCTTCCCTGAAGGAGAACAGGCAGCCCAGGTTGGTGGTGGAGTTGCCATCCCTGGAGGAGTTTAAAAAATTAGTAGACGTGGCCGTTGGAGACAGTATTTAGTGGGCAGGGTAGGGTCAGGTTGACAGCTGGACTGGATGATCTTGTAGGTCTCTTTCAACCTTAATGATTCTACGATTCAAATTTACTTTCTTCCTTGATTCTCTTTTGGTCCATGCCTATTTCCTTAGACATGCCACGACTTTAAGGAACTGGCTCCAGTCACCATCTGGGCCCAGAATAATCCTTTTCCTGTCCACAAACCCAGCCTTCTCCCTCTGTCATCAGCATCTGCACCAGTCATGTTCCTCCTCTAACCTGCCAGCGTTTAGCTAGGGAGGACAATAAAGAAAGATGGACACAAGACAGCAAAGCACAGCGAAACGGATCTCCTTATCTTCGGTAAAGAACTGTAACTACTCATGGGAACTGTACGGAAAGTAGCACTTAATCACATGCCGATACATAACTAAACAGCCCCAGAGGCACTGTGCAGTTCAGCTTCCCAAACACAGGCCAGAAGATAAAAGGAATTACCCTGGGTCTGAGAGTTAAAACTTAGCAAAGCTGTATGCAGTTGGACACTTCATTTCTGTGTGAAGTGAGAGGCTGTAACAACAATCCATCAAAAACCTGGTACTTTTTATAGGTAGTCTGTCTTCTGCTGTACTTATCAGAGAAGTAACCTGCTTTCAGCATTCTTCTAAGATGACCAAAAGCTAATAACCAAAAGAAAAACATCTTAAATTGGTTTCAAAATAAGCAGTCTCTTTCCCTCTGGATTTTAAGTAAAAGACTTCAAACGGGGCTTTCAGAGGTACTTCTGTTTCTCTTATCTTAAAGATAGGCTGAGGTAATTTACCTGGCAGTTTGCCCCTACACTTTGTTCCAAAAAGAGTATTTCAAAGAGCACCTCTCTGCCCATCACAGCAGTCTCAAACACTTCCTGCTCTAAGTTCCCTCCATTCCATGCAAAGCTTAAATATACATATTAACTTTGATGGGAACAACAACTTCAGCCACTCATTTCAAACGTGCAGCCAAAAACGACTTGTCTATTTGAAACAAACACTACACATATGAGAAAAAACTGGAATTTAGATTTTTAGAGAATCTCTACAAATCAACCCTTCGGAAATTTCAGTCCTGGAATATCTCCTTTGCTGCTTGTTTCCCTCAGCTGGAACTTCCACCACTTTAGCTTGCCAATCATCCTTCTCTGTCTTTACAAAAATAAGCTGAACTCAGTGGAAATTGAAAAAATACATAAATCAGCTCAGGACAAAGAAAAGAAAGGTCTGCTGGATAGATTACTGGAGAAATGTCACTTCTAAAGTTCTTCTAGCACTTTCTGCAAATCATAAACCACTCATCATGTACAAAATGCAGTTCAAAGCAAAGCAATGAAGAAAGAGAGAAATAGTCTACCACTGATACTTAGTCACGCTTGCCTGCACCTTACTTTGTAAAGCTTATGTTGTAGTTCACTGAATCACAGAACTATTGAGGCTGGAAAAGAACTCTAAGATCATCAAGTCCAGCCTATGACTTAACATCACCACATCGGCTAGACCATGGCACTTAGTGCCATATCTAGTTTTCTTAAACACCTCCAGGGATGGTGACTTCACTACCTCCCTGGGCTGTCCATTCTAGTGTCTGATCACCTTTTCTGTGAGGAAGGGCTTCCTAATATCCAACTTAACCCTCCCCTGGCACAGCTTCAGGCCTTGCCCTCTCATCCTGTTGCTAGTTGCCTGGAAGAAAAGCCCGAACCCCACCTGACTACAACTTCCCTTTAGGTAGTTGTAGAGAGTGAGTCTCCTCTTCTCCAGGCTAAACACCCCAGTCACCTCAGCCTCTCCTCATCAGACTTTCCCTCCCTCAGTCCCTTCCCCAGCCTCATTGCTCCTCTGGACCCACTCCAGCACCTCAGTGTATTTCTTGAAGCATTTCAGTCATTAAAGCACATGAAACTAGAAAAAAACAGAACTAATTTACATAGTCTAGACCGGTTAGTCCAAATGGCTAGCAGGAGTGCAGTTCACAATCACTGCACATTCCTCAGCCAGCAGCCATCCTGCCAGAAAACAGGGCTGTCACATATACACACTATTCACCACTAAAGATACAAGGTGTTGCTCTGTCCCTTTGCACTAGCCTCTTGTGGATGACCACTGTGGATTCTGCACACAGGCCGACCAACCCCTCCTAGGTCAGTTTTGAGGTGTGGCAAGGTCTGCTGAGCAGAACAGGGAAAAAAATAGGGCAGGAAATTCTGCTTACAAAGCAATGGGAAAGTAGAGAAAGGGACAAAATAACTCTGAGGAGGCCTGAATTCAGGATGAAAGCACATGCACCAGGCTAACAGGGCTCTAAGTCAACTTGAGGGATCCAAAGCTACAGAAACAGCTCTGAAATGAACTTTGGAGGTTCTACTGAGACATGTGATCTGAACACAATCAGTACTGGGAATTGCACAGGGGCAAGGAAGGGAAATGTCAGAACGAATCAACTGCTACCACGCTAGATCTGGGGCATTTTTTGGTAATTGAACTTCTTCACAGTGAGGGTGACAGAGCACTGGAACAGGCTGCCCAGGGGGGTTGTGGAGTCTCCTCTGGAGAAGTTTAAAACCTGCCTGGATATGTTCCTGTGCAACTTGGTCTAGGTGATCCTGCTATGGCAGGGGGCATTGGACTAGATGATCCTCCGAGGTCCCTTCCAATCCCTGATGTTCTGTGATTCTGTAGTTAAAAAGTAATTTTCTGAAAGGTATGCCTAACTGTACTCAGTATGCTTATCATCAAAATCTGGCAGCCAGTACGCTTAAAATAGTGCTAAGGAAACAAAAATTCCACCTGACACTGCAAGGAACCTAAATGACCTAAAATGGAGGAGCTCAGCATGGCAGAGCATGTACAGTCAGTCAGTTACCTACACAAGTGTCAATGTTGTTTCAGAGGTAAAAGTCTAATCTGAACTGAGATTGTTCCAAAGTCTAGCAAGACATTTTCTTTCATCACTTTACAGTGTCATGATTCATTCAGCTGATCATTATCCAACTTATCTTTTACCCCAAAGAGGTGCAGCTGCCTTGTATGACATCGACTGAAGATCTTACTGCACATTTATGCTCTCCATAATCTCCAAGATCTTGGCAGCAAGGAGATACTGTGTGAAGGAAGTCAAGCTTAGCTGGAAAGCTGCAAATCCACAAGTCCAAAACCCTTAAGGGCATAGTGTGGAGAAACAGCTCAGAATGAAGGACAGTAAAAAAATGCAAGAAGAAGAGAAAGAATTTTCCAGCATCCTCACAGCTTTCATTACTACAAATGGAGATTTTAGGTCTTAGAGGTCTTTAAGAAGAGAATGCCTTTTCAGCTACATGTTGCTGGGGGAAGGAGAGCCTCTCTCTAGAACAATATGGTCATCATCAGTGACCACAGATCCTTCATAGATCCATAAAAAAAGACTATGTCTAAGTGGCATGCACATATCAAAGCAGGATTTTTTTAAAGACTGGAAGGAAGGATATGACACATGAAGTCCCAAATTATTTCAGTGTTTAGTAGTGATCCAAATCCCAGTTTCAAATCATTAATCTGCTTTCACACTAAAATTACACTGTTGGCAAATACAAGCCAGGAGAGACTGCAATGTTTATTCCCATTTGGAAGCAATCACAATCTTCTCCTTCCTCCTAGATGACTATCTGCCAGTGAAATAAACAAAAGTTGTTTGCAGCTCATCTAGCAGGTCTTGGCAACCTGCACAGCAACACTGGCTTGTTTGGTTACAGCACTCTGCCTTTTAAGTGATTCTGTGTTCTCTCTGGCTTACTTTCCCCCTTCTTCCTCAGTAAAGAGTGACTAGGAACAGAAATAAGATTTACTGTTCAATTTGTGTCTTTTGACTTCATTTCAGAAGAAATGGTCCTTCTTCCCCCCTCTCTAGCTGCCTCTCTGTTCCATATTAGTTGTGGAGGCAGTAAATGTTCTCATTCTCAGCAAACATTACGGGTCTCAGCTTCTGTATGACTTAATGCAATAACTCCTAGACAGTGTAAAAGAAAGAAATTCAGAATAAGCAAAGGCATGGGATAACCTGTATCCTGCTGTGTCCAACTTGTGTTGTGGCAGGAGGGCAGTAAAAATTAATCATGCTGTCCCTGCCTCAGTGTGACCAACACTGCACTGCCAGCTCCGCACAGCCACACAGCCTTCTCATCATCTAACACACTGCTTTCCTTAGCTTTTGCCCTGCATCAGGTTAGGTAAATAATGTGAAACCTATTATATTTTTACAGTATTTACATATCATGTCAAGGTTGAAATTGGCTTTTACAACACTCAGCTTTTTAACCATTTCCTGGTAAACAAACTTTCTGGTGTTACAAGTTTTAGCTCATTGTTTCTGTATTTGACTTGAGCATCCCTTTGATTATAACTCAGCTATAGAGGCACATAACACAGGCAGTACTTGGGCTGGCCACAGTAAACCTCTTTGGAGGAAAACACTAGTTTCTGGTGTGCTAAAGCAGCTTAAGGCTACACTATAGAAAAAGATAGCATTCAGCCTTCTCTCTCCTACTAGTTGTGGTATATTCAGGTCAGAACAACACGTACTAAAGATCTGCTACTTTGCTTTCCATGCTTATAGTCTCCTTCTTTGGAGACATTTAAAAACCCCCTGGAGATGTTCCTGTGCAGCTTGGTCTCGGTGATGCTGCTCTGGCAGCGGCATTGGACTAGACGATCTTTCAAGGTCCCTTCCAATCCCTAATGATTCTATGATAAATCACCTCAAAATTAGTGAAATTACATTTCAAGCATATTTTCAAGCATCCTGCAAGAGCTCAGACTAGGACGAGGTAGGGAACTTCCCTATGAGGATGGCAAAGAATTCTTTAAGATATTTTTGAAATTGTTAAAACATAGCTTTAAAATTCATATTTAAAAATAACAATTTTTAAGACATTAAAAAAAAAAGCTTTATTTTAATGGTAATTGTATGAAAATGTATATATTTTACTAGTATTTTTTAAATGCAATAGGCATATAGGAAACCTATGAACACAGTAATTTCAACATAAAATTCATCCACAGTGGTTGTCTGTTGTACATTTCATTAACACCATTAACCATCCATAAGGGAAGTGCATTTCCACTAAGACTTCGAATTCATGATCATGGTGGCATGGTCTGGATTTGTGACTGAAACAGTACTAGTAAGGCACCAGTGGTTTGGCTAGTGGAGAGCAATACTAGCCCAATGTTAAGGCTACCTCTTTCTCCCACGCTGCTTTCCCTCAGCAAGCAAGCTGGGGTGAGCAAGAAGCTGGGAGGGGACACAGCATGACCTCAGCTGACTAAAGGGATATCCCATGGTATATGACATCATGCTCAGCAATAACATCTGAGGTGGGTGGCAGGAAGGTCTTGGGGAGGTGGCTATTGCTCAGAAACTGGCTGGCACCTGTCTGCTTGTAGGAGGTGTTAAGTGATTGCCTATGCATTGCTTGTTTTGGGTTTCTCTTCCTCTTCCCTTGTTAAAGAAATTACCTACATCTTGACCCATGCTTTTTCTCACTTTCACTATTCCTAGCCTCTCCAGTGCTTAGCTACCGGTGGGATCAGCCCATCACACATACACATCCTTTCCCACCTTCCCTGTTAGAACTATAGGATTCTTTCAGTGGAAGAAAACACAGCTTCAAATATGCAGGCATTAAGGTATTTACACAAAAGTAGATGTACATGTGTGAGCTGATGTTATAGCCTCTTCCTTCACAGTAAGTTTGCAAAGCAACTTCAGTCACTAAATCTAACTCACCTGATGCCACAGATCCAATTACTTGTTATGCTAAGCACTGAAGGAGATGTCAATATTTAAAAGTTTGCCTTAGCAGCTACAAAACACGACTGTTTTTAAAGTGCATTTAAATTGAAGTATAACTTTAAATGGCTGAGGATCTATTTGATCTCTTAATATGAGCAGTTAAACAGCTTCTGAACCAAAAGGTAACATAAGCCCAATGGACATGCACTGCCATAAAGGAATACAGAACGTATTTGGGTTTCAGAAAGAATTCCAGCACTCTTCAAAAGCAGAGTGATTAATTAGAGGTCAAAATATCTTTCTTTTTTGTTTTGATTCAAAACATTTGGACTGAATTGCTTTAGGCATTTGGAAACAAACTTTCAAAAATATTTCTTTAAAAAAGAAAAGAGGACACTTCTCCAGGTAAGAGAATATGTGAAGAATGAGAAAATTAATTTCTCTCTTGAAAGGGAGACAGCCACCAGCAGCCCACTCTAAGTATCAGTAAATTCTACACTCTGATCAATGTGCCAGTTAGAGAACTTGGATGAGAAATTTCTGGTTTTTAACAGAAAGAAAGAAGTGATTAAATTCTAATTGTTTTTACAAGTCAGCTGTGTGGATATTAGATACATATTTTACCTACCTTTGATAGTGAGATGGAGAAAGACAGACGTCTCAGAAGTTTAAATTATCCATATTAATCTTCCATTGCACTCCACGTGCTGGTTACGATCGCAAGCGATAAGTCATGTTGCTTGTTTTAAATTAATTTTTAAACAAGTGATTTGACTCACCTTCTGCTGACAACCCCTGTATGTTAATCCCCTTAGCAGCCAGGAAACTCAGGCATGCATCTATGTTTTCAATCTGTTAAAGAACAAACAAACAAACAAAGACACAAAAAGAAATGCATTGTAGTAATTGTTTACTTTCATATCCTGCTGCCCTTTATTGCACCCAGCCTTTGTATCAAATAAAAAGTCCCTCTGCTGATTATGTGGAAACCATCCTGTGACACCTCCTCTGTTACTAAGGTCCTAGACTCATTGAGCTTTCTGTGGGTCAGGACTTTGTCACTTGTACTTACATGAAGCTAGTTATTTAATACTCCAGCTACAAAAAGGTTCTCTGCATATCTTTCGGAAGGGTCAAGGATGTTATGCCAGGATTTTTAACCCACAATCAGTATAACAAACATGACACTGAAAATAAACACAGAGGGCACATTTGCTTGAGAAGTAGATTGCCACTTGCTCTTGGAGTTGACAACTGGCAAAAGTTTCCAGCCACAAAAGCAGTCAAATATAAAACCTGTAACTGGAAACCCCAGCTAGAATCCAAAAAATTGTTCCTCACAACATCTTCCACATGTCAGAAATGCCAGGCAACGCTGGTCACTCACTGTGGGGCAAAGTCTGGCTTTCTCAGAGACAGTGGCATCATAGTGCACAGGTGTCCTGGTTTTAGCTTTAATGAAGTTAATTTTCCTCCTGGTGGCTGTGTTTGGGATTTAGGATAGGAATAACGTCAATAACACACTGATGCTTTGGTTGTTGCTAGGCAGCACTTACACTAAATCAGGGACAACTGTCCTGCCAGTGGATGCTGGTAGCGCTGGAGGAGCTGGGAGGGAACACATCTCAGATAGCGGACCCAAACAGGCCAAAGGGCTATCCCAGACCATTATATAAATGCCCAATATGTAAACGGGAAGGAGCTGGCCAGGTAGAATCACGGCTCAGACTGGCTGAGCACCAGAAGGTAGTAACTGTAGTGTGCATTACTTGTTTTATATATCCTATTATTATTATACCACCTTCCTTTTCTGTCCTATTAAACTGTCTCTAGCTTAAGCACAAGTTTTACTTTCTTTTTTTCTGATTGTCTCCCCCACATCCCATTGGGGTAAGGGTGTGGGGGTGAATGAGCAGCTGTACAGTGCTTAATTGCCAGTTGGTGTTAACAAGGTAATAAGACAAAATGAATTTTGACTAGATAGGGTCTTCTGCACAACAGGTCTGACTGTTAGTGACTACAACCGCTATAAATACACTGGGCTCAAATCCTACTTAACAAAGTGAACTCCAGACAGACTAGTCAGTTAGGCATTTTATCCATGTCTCATAATCACAACAGAGATCCTGCAGTAGATTCATGCCTAGTTTATACTACTCGGAGTGAACCATATATTTCTCTACCCAGGTAGATACCAAATAACATGGTTCCTGCAATGTTCTGCTTATAGCAGGGTGCAGCTCAAAGGTTCATTTATCCATCGTTCTGTATGATAGGACAGTCAATCTCTACCTGTTTCCTTCATCACTGCTCAACAACTCTTTCGCATTTCAACAGTGCTCTTTTATTGAGGTCATAAGGGACTTTGCCAGAAAGCTAAAGTTCTCCTTTTCAAGAACAAACACACATAAAAGCATCAGTCCATTTCTACTGCCTGCACTTAACAATCTGCATCATTCCAAGAACTTGGAATGAGAGGAATGTGAACCCTTTCTTGAATAAGCCCATGTATTGTTTAAACCATCTAAGCAGATGTGAAAAGACTGGGTTTGCCAAAGGGGACTGTGTATTTTCTTTTTCACTGTGAGCTGCAATTGTTTTTTGGCTGACAATTTTGATTTCTCATCAGCTTTGCCAGCAATGCTCAACACAGCAGAAGCAGGAAAGATGGTAGTTGAATGGTCTCAATTCTGGCCTACTCAAAATAGGGGAAAGCTGTGCAAAAGGAGAAGGAAAATCAAGAACAGACATCCACAATGATTATCTCACTTGGACACATAATGGGCAGTGCCCAAAACTGAGCTTTGCCTTGTTACACTTCCTAGCCAAAAGCATCAATGCCTTTACAGTCGTGAACTGCCATGTGTCAACTGTTTCAGATATAGTCAAATATCAAGGCCCATTATCAGTCCCACCTCCAATACAACAGGTGCTTATTCCAAAATTTCCTTGAATAGAACCCAAGGAGAACTGAGCCCACACCTATAGGGCTGCCCACTTTGGGTGGCTCCTCCTCCTTTCTTATAATTAAGAGGTTATATGAAAAAACCAAAGCCCATGGAATTAAACTTCTGTCCAGACACAACACATGAAGTGTCATGACCGCCACTCTCACATTAACAGAAGCAAAAGGTATGTTTCAGGCAGCTACCTGAAAACATCCTCTGAACACAAAACTCTGGGTGGTGTTTGCTACCTGCTGAGATGGGAGCAGAAGGCATCATGGCCAAGAATTATTGCATGTGTATAACCACCAAACACCAGGCCACCTTTGTTACAGCAGTAAAACCATGAACCTCTTGCTGGAAAAGCAGGATTAAAAGGTACTAGTCACACAAGTTTGCTGTTTTCTAAGTGCTTTGTAAAGGATGTGATTGTACATCATCATTTTCATTCCCACCTGACCTGCATACTCCTTATGCCTCCTTAGCTTCTACACACAAAACCCAGAACACACAAGTTTAATGGCTTCACTGAATTGCTGTGTGTGGATCAGAATCCACAAATTCTCATTTCACTATTATTTTCCCAGGTGTATTACTCAGCTTTCCCTCTATTCTCAATGCACCTTACAGCAATGATGCATTTCCAACAAGCCTGGCCCCCCAAGCCATATGAACTTTTACTCTGGTCATATAACAGTATTTTCAATTTCTATTCTTGCTGGTACTAGAAGAAAAGGTGTTAGGAAACATGCCCTGGCCTGTATGAACAGAATGGGACGCACCAGAAAAAAGCCCCCACAAAACACCAACATGTACCTGCAGCCTGTAAGTGGAAACCCATATAAGTTGAACGTTGCCTGTAATAGAGAATTTACATATGGAAACTGCCTACAGCTGAAGCTGTACACCCAAACCCTGCCAAGTTAAACACAAAGGGTAAGCTTTAAGTACTTCTGCCCTCATGACAGATGAAGACGATTGTCTCATATAAAAATCAGAACATACTGTAGGGAAATTTCTCATGTTATGATGCAAGACCTCTGCTCCCAGCTTGTACAGTGATAGATGTGGTGGTTTTACAAGCTTATCCAGAAAACCCATTACTTATATTAAAACCAGTGCTTTCTATTTAACTTGAAGCTCTATGTTATAGCCAGTACATTAGTTCTCAAAGGAGGAAAAAGATTGATTTCATGTGACTTTTTTTTAAGCCTAACAAAGTTTTTTGCAATATTCCAGCAACCTTCACATCAAATGTAGAAACAAGGGAAGGGCCTGACACAAGCTGTTTTCAGCAAAGCCTCTTAAGGCAAAACATATTGCTTGTCGGATTTTCAAGATCAAGATTTAACACTCAATATATTTATACCATAAAGTTTAGGAAGAGCCTTCAAATCTCCAAGCCTGGAGGAGTTTTGGGGGAAGGCATTCTCCCCTCAAATAATATGTCATTTGCACCGTTTCCTAAAGCCACCATATTTCCTACATAAGAAACACCAACGCAAAACTGCAAATCCCATTTTCCCAAGAAGGACATAAACGCTCACTACTATTGCTCTGTTTAAAGTACATCTTCATTAACCAAATCAAAATGTATCTTTTAAAAAAGAAAATAGTATGTTGCTCCAAGAGTGCATATGCTGCTCCTGACTATCTGGATAAAAAGGTTTCTCAAAAAGAAGTTTCTGGATTTTGCATAACATAGTGGGCATCTCAAAAATTAAATAATAGACATAGCATAAAGGCAAATGAGGCTAATCTGCATTCTGAAGGCAGGCTGTAAAATACCTAGCCACAGAAATCTTACCATAGGTACAGTTTTCACATGTGTGTGAAGAGGTGACTCTTATTATTTGGGTTTTTTAAAGAAAAAGACAGTTTGGACAGTAACCTGAGGCTGGAGAATTAGCCTCAACCTCATCTCTGGCATCCCTTTCTCTGCAACCCTGAGTAAAGCCTTAGTTTTCCTGTGCCTCAACTCTTCCTCTGGAAATATTGGGACAAATCTTCAGCATTCACTCACGCCTAATATCAACAGATATTAGCATAATATCAACTAGGCATTAAGCACCAGAGAAAGCTCTGATTCATGATGGCCAAGAGCATCCAAAAGGCATTCTTGTACTGGGAATGGTTTCAGGCAATCCTGAGCAACTCACAGGGTTTGCCAGAGCTAATCTGGTCTGTGAGAGATGGATGGAAGGACTGTAGAAATTTTCTTAGTTTATTTTTAAATTCAGCATTTCAAGATTTTTTTCAGGTTTATTTATTCAAAACTTAAACTTTCCTATGGATGGGAAAAAAAAGAGTAAAGGGCAATTTGTTTGAAAAACATCCCTGGAAATACTATCTTTGGACCAGCTTTTCAGAATCAGGCCTCAAATACATTTGAGACGTTCAAGTGGATAATGTGCACATCATTTGAAAACTTGAGATGTCCTGAGTAACAGTTAAGCAACAGCAAGTTCAACTCTGCAAAATAAATATCAACAGAGTATCCTGCCTCTGGAGGTATCCATCATTAGGATACAGATGAAAACATTCACTGGTCTGAAGGGACACTTGACTAGATTTTAGCACTCACCACACTAACTGTACAGCACTGGTGCTAAATCTCACCTCATGTGCAACTGAAGGCAGGAACAGATGGAGAGACACTACGGCTGCACTCAGGAAACACAAAAGAAGGAGAGCAGGGAACACTGCACTCCCTGGCTGATCACAGGAAACTGTTTCCTACCTGGAGCTTCCAGACTGAAAGTTATTTTAGTGCTGTGCAGCTGGGATTAAATATAAATTATGAGCAATATCTAATGAAGATAGACTTCTTCCCCAAACATCGTTGGCTTATACATAAGTCAGTTATATCATTTTCAAAAGAGCAAAAATGATTAAAAGGAAGGATTGACATCAAACCCACTCAATGTGATAAGCACTGGCTCTCAGACACTACTCTGTTTGCTCAAATGAGCTCTGCTGAAGGTTTTGTATATCATTAACTTGATTTTGCAGCAAGAATCCAGAGTTCTGTGAAACTTGTGTAGAAAGAACTATTGAACTTGGTGTCACCAATAGCTCAGGAAAAGTTTTGTATTAACACTGCTGCTCTCTATTAAATGATTCATTATTAAAGTAAAACAAACCTAGCAACTGAAAATTTAAATTAAGCAATAGAAGTAAATGAAAGATTTTCAATGATTACAAGTGAGATGTCAGCACCCCAGCAAACAACTTTTACTTTACACACAAGTAAAGCAGCAGTAATGGTCATCTCACAGCTGTGTCACTCAAAGGATCACTTGCAATATAGTTGTTGACAGTTGTTCATTTCTAAATAAGACTCAGGGGAAGGGAGCCAAGGCCACAGCCCTTTCCCAGGCGCACTATCCCCTCTCCTCTTGGCTGCAGTACATACTTATGTCTCGGGGCCTGAGGGTCACAGCTTCACCTGTTCCCAACAGATTTATTCCGGTGGTTGGAGGGACACCAACATATATGTGCCCCCTCCTTCCTTGCACTTGGATCCTGGATAACATCTCCTACTGAAATTCTGCTCCATAATTGCTTAGGACAAGAAGTACCGCACTGTTTATATATACATAAAAACAATCACACAGAAAAAAAAAAACCAAACAGATGGAAAAAATATTTCTGGGTATGCATTACCATCACAGAATAATTAAAATAGCCACTATCACAGCTCCAGACATGCACCCGGAAAAAGTAAACTTTTTGCCTAACTATAAAACTGCATCTATTTCAGATATTCATGAGTGAAGAGCACAGTATTACATACCCTATAAAAAGTAATAAAGACCAGGCAAACATACCAACAGCCTTAACCACTACATCACACCTCCCAAAAAAAAAAAAAAAAAAAAAAAAGAGAGCAACAATTTGACCTTTAGGAAAGGCTCAGGTACCACTAAGCTTGAATAAAAAACCCAAACAATTTATCCCTGACAGACTACACACAAAATTTAATCCAAGCACAATTTTTGTTCATGGTACAAAATTCAACACCAGCAGAGTCTCAGTCAGGGTAATACACTCCACTGCACCTAACTCAGCCTCACCAAGAGCAGTTCCCTACACGGTACATGCCCTAACACACAAGTGTAGGAACTTCAATGATTTCCCACTGCCCCCCATTTATGCAAAACATAGCAAGAAGCGACATGTTTGCAGTGTTGTGTAAAAGGCATGTTCATGGAGTAACTGCACATAGATAACAGGCATGGCAGAAAAAAAGAATCCTTTTTCTAGGCTATAGTGCAAGTCTTAAGAATATACAAGTGAAGGATGTAGAGGTCTCCACGTACATATGTGGAATGGTCCTGGCCCTTAATGTATTTGATCATCATGTATGTAGTTCATATGGAGGGTAGAACAACAGGTATTTTAAAAGTATCAATTCAGCTTAAACTGACAGCAAAATGAATGATCATGTATAATCTAACTCTGTCTTTATAGTCAAGCTCACGTCTTTCAGTTTTTCCATCAAAATTACGTTCTCTGTTGCTCATCAAACCTTTCAGAGACAGAAGGTGTTTAAGTTCTTGCATTGCAGTAGAGGACAGAGAATAAATAAAGACCACAGTCTTACACTGAATATCAGCAACGTCCCCAAAAGTACCACATACACTAAGCACATACTTTCATCTGCACACAAAAAAGTTTCGGAAGCCTTTCCCTCCAGAAAAAAAATATCTGTTTAGTAACACCTTATCACGCCTTATGGAAGTGAGATGCATGTTTTGGCCTTTCCCAATCCAGTCTAGCTCTGTTTATTGTGTTATTGTCTATGTAAGATGATGACAAGGGGAAAGGGTGGCTTGTGGTTTTATTTAGATTGCAACACAGAAACCTGTGATCCAAGCATGCCTGTCTCACTCATAACAATATCCAAGTGGGAAGAACAACAGCATAACTACAGTCTGGATCACTGGGAAAAAACCATGACAGGAAAATGAATCTTATCTAGGAACTGTACCAGACATGATAAAGCGAAGACAGAGGACAGCAAAGTACACATAGCCTCTGCAGTAAATGGTTCTTGTCCACATGACAACATGGGTTTATACATGGTCAACAGAAGCCCCGGAAGCTTATAGAAAATGCTTCAAACATTCCTAAACTCAGCATTTGCCCACATGCCTCCACAGGCTGTTGGAGGAGCTCAACTGGTGTCTGCCACTGGCCAGTCTAGGAGGGGCTCTGGGTAACATCTCCTCCAACTAATCCTCAAACTGTGAGAAGAGACTCATTTGTTACTATAGCAACACTGAAACAGATTAAATGTTTAAACATACATTGCTGGTAAGACAGAAACTCTCCAGGCAAAGCAGGGGGAAGGCTCACCAGAGGAGGGAAAGGTTACCTTTACTACATAGCTCAGCCTTGGAGTAGGATTAATTGAAGATATATGCTATATTTAACCACTGGGATATGTTTCCAAAAATGCTATGCTAGGAATTTGCACAGGAAAAACATCTTTGTGATGCTTTTGATCTTCCCAGCCCCCTTGAGTTAGCAGCACATGCCCAGGCAGAAGACTCCTCCTCAGCTTGGGGAATGGGTGGCTGATTATCCAGGCTTCAGCCACGCCAGACTGGAGGAGGCTGGAGTAACAGCCTTGAAGATTTAGTGCGCCCAGCTATGGCCACACTGGGTGTATGAAAACACTGATGATGTTTAGAGGAGCAGGTTAAAGTGGTTGCCTGCTCTTGACAGCGCAAAAATAATAACTTTCCATGTGAAAAGTATAAATTAACAAAGTTTTTTTTTTTTTTTACAGCAGTCATTTTTATTCATTTCTACAAAACATATCAGCTCACTTGCTTGGTGATATTACACAGGCAGTTCGCTGTTCTGGTGATGCAGATGGTTTTAGCTTGTCTTATTCCTGTCAACCATTTCATCTTTTCCCAACTACACCCTCTACGTCTCAGCCATACCACACCATCAGTTACATTTATTATTTTATTAAAGTTCCCTTTGAGAAGAAGGGCACAGAAATGCGTATCGCATGTGCCATACACACAAATGGTAATAAAGATTCGAGCATCTCACAGAAAAAGGTTCATAGACCGGAGATAGGAACTGGCAAAGGTCACACCAAGGAGGTTAAGAGGACACCCAGCTCTAGTAACTGAATTAAAACTCCCAGCACTGCTCACTTCAAAACCAGGGTCTCTTCCAGGCTGGAGAATTTCCACACAAACTGTTGTTTGACTTTGGGTGTCACATACAGTACAGAACAGCTTGTTTTCAGAATAAGATAAATCAGTCAAATATTAATAGTCAGATTGCCATTACTGGAGTATGGTTTCCTTGCAAATAAAGTCATCAGATTTAAATGGGCTTCATCCTGGTCCTCAGGAACCAATGCAGGCTCTGACCTATGCTGCAGCACAAGACTACCAGTAGCAGAAAAAGTATTTTAATACTACAGCTTGACATCTGCATTGCAAAGAGGTGATTCTTGAAAAACCTTCTGGTTAACACAGGAAAAAAATTAATACCTCTTTTTTTGTTATTTGATAATGAATACTTCCATACACAGAGTGATCACCCAGACACAAACACAAATGAGAACTAGTTATTTCCTCCTCTATTTATAGGAGGGAACAGTGCTGTCAGTTCAGCCTATGTTCCTTTCTGTTCTAAATTCTTGCCTTGGGTGTCCCAAGCTTTGCATTGAGAGATGACAGTTTGCTATATTGACCTACAGATTTCCCCATCCTCCTCCCTTCAGCACCAACAGATTTGCTACCACTCCATTCCTTTGGGCTTCAGTAAAACAGGATAACACACTATTCACTTCTCAGATGTTCACACCTAACATTCCCACCCTTTCTAGAGTATAATCTAGGATTCTTTCACTATGAACCTTCAAAAAAAATAAGTATTTTCTCTTTAGTCTATTCTAATTTTTTTTTCTTAAATATATAGAGACATCTCTTTCTAACTCTGCATTTTGTATTTCTTACCTTTATGTTCAAGGTGGTGGAACACCTCTACCTCTCTCCTAAGATGACTTGCTGCTACTTCTTTTATCCCTTATTGTAGTCCCACCTTCAGATGTGTTTCAACTGTCTCCTGTGTTTGCTAACATATCCCTTCCCTGGCAAGTACCTCCTCTCTTCTTTGTCTTCAAGCTCACATTCCCAAAATGAACTTTTCTTTATTGTCTCTCCCCTCAGTCACTTCCAGTCTAGCTGATATGGATCTCCTCTTTCTTTCACCTCGCTACCCACTCAAATGCTATACACTTTGAATCTTCCAAACGTCTTGTCCTTGGCTTTTTTCTTATCTAATCTAATCTTTACCGTTATCTCATCTTTTATGACTTATCTCTTATCATTTGCTCTGCTGTGCAAAAAGGATATATTAATACATAAGATGATAAAATCCTCAGACATCACATTGAACTAAATAGTTGCTGTGAAGTGTCTTGAAGGAAGCTGGGAGCACTTTACACAAAGTATTTCCTCACAGACAGAACACAGCCTCTGTAATGCAAAATTTCTACAGGCTGCCATTACACCCAGACTTGATATAACATACAGCATGTTACAACATATCTGTTTACCTTATCATTTTACAGAAATAAGTGATGTGTACCCTTCTGCAATAGGCAACATCCAGCATTTGCAAAGGTTCACACATCAGAAAGAACAATCTGCGCTACCTAGAAGGGCAAGTACTAAACAGCCCAGATGCTGCAGTGTGTCAAATGCTGAACTCTCAAATAATCCCCAAATCAAAAGGCAAACTGAACAAAAGGATTAAAAGATGTCTGTTTCTCTATAAATATTAGCAGAGAGAGCCCTGCTTAGGTTTATTGACCTCAATCTGGTTTTCAGAAGTGTGTAGGAGAGGAAATTAGTCTTGTTTTAGTCTCCTTTGCCCAGTTTTTAAGAACTATGCTGTTATTTTCTGGGGCTTCATTCTGTAAGCCCAGATGCACTTTTGTGATGAGATTCTCCAAATCTTCTTGGTTCCAGAGCCTGTGCTCCATACAACTACCTGCCCTATTAACAACAGGATTTTCCATGTGCCTGCTGGATCTGACCATCACAACTACATGCTTTTGTTTAGACGGATATCTACAGTACCAAAATAGAGACGCTTAGGAAAAAACCACCCTGAAATGTGTCTCTGCAGAGGACAAGTCTATAAGAGTTTATATAAAAGCCAGCCAACTCTTAACTGGAGCAAAGGAAGACAAAGGGTACTCCCCACAACAGAGAAAACCAGACAAGATTACGAGGAGAAAAAGGTTCTCACCTAAAAGTTTTTTCATGGAGGGAGCAGGGACCTTATCATGTCATTTCTGGCATTGGAACTAGGCTGATAAACACTAACGGCCCACATGATTCTGCAGTATTAAACTTAATTTGACAAGGCTTATTAGCACTGGCTCTGAGCCTGACAGATCCAAGCTGTCTTTAACAGTCAATTTGGGCAAATCTGTATGATGGTCTCCAGCACTGCAGCAATGGGAACAACTGTGAGACCTGATCTGGCTCTGCATCGAGCTCACTACAGTTTGGCAGGCTTTAGTGCCTTAGGCCTGTGCCACATGGAAACAACTACCCTTTCACACCCCCTCTGATGGGCTCAGAAGCTACAGATTCACTCAATCTTCTTACACGGGTACATCTGGCTGGACCTGAGCTGGCTCTTCACAATTCAGCTCACATGTGACTCTGCTCATCACATTCTGTGCCTACAAACAACATAACTGCTGACAACAGGAAAGCTGACAGTAAAGACTTCCTTCTAAACTCTGTTGTATTTCCATTTAATGAGCAAAGTTACATCTCTTTTGATGCCTTTTCTTTTTCTTCAAATCTACTTATCTGGGTTGTCCACCTCACAGACATTACATTATAGATATGGCTACCTGTAACAGAGGCGCATTGGAAAAAGGAGACCAGACATCACCTGGTTGAGTGTTTGAAGTGGATAGCCTTGTGTCTGCCACCACTCTGAACTAGAAGTACCAGACATAAGCACCAGTTCCCACACTCCAGAGAAGGCTTGTAAGCTATAGTGAACATTAAAATGCAAAGGATGAAGACTGTTGGATCTTAAAAAATCCCAAAACACTGCTACATATGACATCTGCATCTTTCCTAGAGGAGACCTGAAGAACAGTTGTCTCCTTAAACACTACAAGCAATGGTGTGAACACTGCCTTTGAAGATACTTATGTTTCTTGCTTTAGTGTATTTACTGCAAGATGATAAAGAGTCCTCTAAGTAGGCACACAATAAAAACAAGCCATAAGCACAATCCTCCTTTTTCTCATGCAAGGAAGACTGCTGGGGTGCCTAATTTTGACTGATGTCCTAAGTCTGATGAGCTGGGTACACAGTCCTGCTCAGTCCATCCTCCTGAATGAGCAACTGGAATAAAACCAAGAGCTTCAGAAGAGGCAGTGCAGAGCAAACACTTTTTTCCAGTCCTATTGACAGCTCCTGATGCAGCACATGCCCACTGTATGCCTCTGGTTATAACCAGATCTGACTTCTGTAAGCAACCTGCAGCATGCATCCGACTACCCAACAGAACAACTTGTTCCTTCATTGAGAATAATGACTCAAAGTGACTTGTAGCTACAGTGTCCTGGAATTTGTTACAGACTCCAGTCCGGAATGAAAATCATAGAATCATTAGGGATTGGAAGGGACCTCGAAAGATCATCTAGTCCAATCCCCCTGCCATGGGCAGGGACA
>JAOXOE010000441.1:3530301-3589301 GCA_028565055.1 Phoeniculus purpureus
ATCCTGCTGTGTCAGGGGGATTGGACTGGATGATCTTTCAAGGTCCCTTCCAATCCCTAATGATTCTATGATTCTATTTTTGTCACCTGGTATTACCCATAGCTATCAGAATGTTTGTTTTAAAGTATGACGTACTTTGGCAGTACACCTCACTGCTACCAGTGCTCGCCATTCCATCTGGAGCTCTGCTGTAGACTCTCACACGTACAAGGAAAGATACTCACTGTGTTTAGCAGTCCAGTAAATACCTAGAAATGCACAAACCAACTCCGATTTTCAGTATGGTGCTTCTATGTACTTTTGCCAGATAAGTCTTCTACTTGTAAACTGGCTGAAATGAAAACACCAGGTTGTTACAAGGTTCCTTATGAACAACATGGATTTGAAGAAAAGTCTTTTCATAGTGAAACAATAATTAGAGAGATTCACTCTCCAGTCTGTTCTGGATAAGGGGCACAACTCGACTCTGCTGTCTCAGGAAGCAGGCAAGGAACAACAAGAAATAAATCATGTGCACAGATTAAAATAAGTTGACAAATTTAAACTGGCTTCAAGTTAGAGAAGGGCAGATTTAATTGGATGTTAGAAAGAAATTTATCAGAAAGGTGGTTGAACACTGGAACAAGTTGCCCAGAGAGATGGCTGAGCCCCCATCCCTGGAGATACTCAAGGTAAGGCTGAACAAGGCTCTGGTCAACCTGAGGATGTCCCTGTTCTCTGCAGGGAGATTGGACTAGATGACCTTTCCAGGTCCTCCCATCTGGGCCATTCTACGATTCTATGACTAAAGTGAGGGTCAGACTGACTCTCACAAGTCATCACCTTGCAAAACTGATTGAACACTCATGAAACAGCGTCTGTGTGTCCAGTTTCAGCTTCAAGTTTTAAGAGGTCAGCATACGTTTGGCATAACACAATGACCCATAACTTGCAGCAGCTCAGAAGCCACAGAAGCCACTTCTCCAGTAGTTCAGACACCTGTCATGTGGTGCCATCTCCGCCTTTCCCCTGTGGGTGGCAACATTTGAATCACTCAGGTTTAACCCAGGATCACAGGCACAAGGGAGCACGAAATTACATGCTCTCCCCTTGCCTCTCTTCTGCTTTGCAAACAGGGAACGCTGTCATTATGCCTCCTGGGCAATGGGTTATGCCTGATATCACACTGTGAAGCAATCATACCTCAAAGCTGGGAGTTATTTTGCCAGCACCCAATAATCATGGAATCATTAAGGTTGGAAGAGATGTACAAGATCATTCAGTCCAGCTGTCCCCACCCTGCCCACTAAACTTTGTTTCCAGGACCACATCTAGTCACTTTTTTAACCCCTTCAGGGACACTGACTCCATGGCCTCCCTGGGCAGCCTGTTCCACTACTTCACCAGTGAAGAAATTTTTCCTAATGCTTAACCTGAACCTCTCCTGGCACAACTTCAGACTGTTTCCTCTTGTCCTAAATAATAACAATAATGCCCCCAGCACCTCCTTTTTGCTTGCCCCAAGGAACCAACAGGCAAACAGCCAGCACTTTCCCCCAAGCGCAGATCTGAGAAGGTCCAGACAAAACAAAAACCTATTTTTTTATCCTATTCTCTCCCTGTGCAGCCAAAAAGAAATCCAGCTTCATGTAGGACAAATGCTTCTCTACTAACAAGGGCAAAAGAGTGCCAATAATTTGTGGTTTATGCACATCACAAATGGCACATCTGTAAAAAATGTTGTAGGTAGTGGATTCTACTTTTTAGAAAAGTAATGTTAATTTGACTTTGCAGACAAATCTCTTGACATGGCTCCATTGTTTATTATAAATATTAGTTTCTTTTTAAAAACTTTTGTAATGGTAGTTACTGGAGCAATAGCAGAAAACCCAGCAGCGGTCTGTGTAACATGATGAGGCTGCAGTCAGCAGCCCCATCTTCGTCTGCAGGAGGATGCAGCTTTATGGGTCCCATCTGAAAATCACTGCAAAATTATAAAGTGATTCCTGGCATTTAGTATCTTTGACGATTACCATTTATAAACCAAAAGGCAGAAGGAAGGACACACTTGCCTAAAATAAAGCTGGAATTTGATAACATCAAGCAGAACTGCCCTGCTTCCTGTTGTTTGAAAAAGCAGTCTCCAAGGTCTGAATCCACCTGCCTTGAAGACAGCTGCATTGTATTTCCACAGCATCATCCTCCCTGCAGTGTGCAACGTACAGGGTGTTCCTGCATGTGACAGATGGTGGATGGCATAGTGAGTGCACTGCCCCAGTCATCACATGGTTTTTGGACGGACAGCCCTCCAGATGAGTAGCACTGGAAGATGGAATGCGGAGAAGATGGAGTGATGGTGGCTACTAACACTGATGTGCACTTGCACCCCTCCTTTTGAACATTTGCTGCGATACTCAGAACTGGGCATAAAGCTGCACTTGGATTGCTAATAAATGTCATCCAAGATGCAACTGTCATCTCAGCATTTTGCTATGCAGATCGGGTTGTGCCTTCCGAGCAAAGCAGCATCCTGCCCTCAACAGAAAGCCCTGTTTATCACATGGAGATGCAATAAAAATAACAAATGTCCAGAGTAAACCTAATTCACTGTGCTACTTAGTATTTGAAATACATAAACATGTCAAGCAAAAGACCTCTAATAGACCCTTTTATCCTGGTAATAGTGTACATATAATTTTCCTCTCATTAGTACAAAAACCACCTAGGGAACTATCAGGCCATCCTTCATCCATTTAATCTGCATTAGTTTACTTTTACCTTGTTTTTAATCTGCTTTCCCTCAAGGTATTTTGAATAAATCAATAGAAATACATGATTGTTTAATGATTTTTAGAAGAGCTCCCTTTGGTCACAGCTGCATGATTTAGAATGACTAATGCCACTTTTTACAATTGATCCCACTCTGCATGGCCCATCCATTCCTGCCACGGCTGGCCAAAGCAACAAGGAGCTCCACGGTAAGGGGAGAGGCAAGTTTAAAGGGATCAAGGAGTGTCACCAACAACTTGGAGGGGAAAAAAGTGAGGGAATAAAATACTCAAAATAAATGGTCTTCATTTTCAGCAATAGGCTCCAGCTGTCTACTAAAGCTCACTGCTGTAGCCTCATGATGCCTCTCAAATACCTGGGGTCTTTGCATGTACCATGGCACTTTGCTCCTCAAAGCGTCCAAGGGTGACAGAGAGGCAGCAAGAGAACTATGAGGATCTGAGTATGAGGGTACGAGAGGGGATTCTACCCCTCTGCTTTGCCCTGCTGAGACCTCACCTGAAGTCCTGCATCCAGCTCTGGAGCCCTCCGTACAGGAAGGACAGGGACCTGATGGAACGAATCCAGAGGAGGCCATGAAAATGATCAGGGGGCTGGAGCTCCTCTGCTAAGGCAGTTGGGGTTGTTCAGCCTGGAGAAGAGAAGGCTCCAGTGGATCTGATAGTGACCTTCCAGTCCCTGAAAGGGGCTACAAGAAGGTTGCAGAGGGATGGTTTACAAAGGCCTGGAGTGACAGAACGAGGGGCAGTGGCTTCATATGAGAGAAGGGCAGATTGAAATGGGCTTTTAGGAAGAAGGTCATTAGCAGGAGGGGGGTTGAACACTGGAACATATTGCTCAGGGAGGTAGGTGATGCCCCGTCCCTGGAGATCTTCAAGGTGTGGCTGGTCAAGGCTCTGGGCAACCTGATCTAGTAGAGGATGTCCCTGGTCCCTGCACAGGGGTTAGATGAGAGGACCTTTGGAGGTCTCTTCCAGCCTAGGCTATTCTGTAATTCCAAGAGTACAGCATGAGGGTTTCCTGACACTGGGATGTTAGAGTCAAGTATGAACGCACATGCTTGCTGAAGCTCAGTGTACAACCAGCACTTTCTTGTTTAAAAACAGGGGCAAAACCCTCCTGATTTCATGTGCAAAGGTCTAGTCAGTTCTAGCTTTCACCTCTTTATAATCTCAAAGTCACTTTGATAAAGCTGTGAAGGTGAAATATCACTGAAAAGGGGTATTATATTTGTTTATCCCATTTACCACTAAGGAGTGTTGTAGTGTACGTGTAAAGCTAGGACTGGATTAAGGGAGTTCATAGCCATACACATTTCTGCCACTGAGCTGCTGCCTGGCAAGGTACATATTGTCCTCAGTTCTGTTTCACATCTCATCAGCTGTCTTATCTTATTTAAGAGGGCATACATTTCCTCAAAAAACCTCCTAACCCATATTACTACATTTTAACAGATCTCTAAGCGCAGCAGAATCCCAGTGTCTATTAAAATGTCTGGACACTTGATGCAAACAGCGATAGGTACAACATAAACTTACTTTATTGTAATCATGGGGAAAATAAACAGAGTTAGCAAGTGTCTAGTCCAGTGCTCTGTGCCCTGACCACAGTCTTCTCCCAAGAATGAGACTATATGCCTTTATAACAGCTTTTCAACACTCAGCTGGTACCAGGAACAAACTCATGTGTCCCTCTCTTCAGGGATACTTAACATGCAGTCTGCCATATAAGTGCAGAAGCTATGGGTAGAAGCTATCTGAAGTCTAAAGGTATACACCCTGTGGCTGAGGAGACAGCTAGTACCTCTTACACACCTGTCACCTCTAAAAGGGCAGAAGCTCCTGCTGAGGATTATGTCTCTGTCAGTAAAGATTAATGAAGACTGATCTAAACCCCAAGCCACACCAGAGGTGGTGGCTGTCTTCTGCCAGCCCGCTTTCTGAGGGAGTTTGATCCACTGCCAGCAATGTTGGTTTTGCAGGGTTGTTTTGAGCTGTCAGCATAGGGCACAGAGAACTGCAAAGGGACTATCAGCACGATGACTAAGAAGCCAAATCTTTTAGAAGGGTAAATTCACAGGACACAAGTCCCCAAAACAACTTCTGCCCCTGGTCTTCTCTCTTAAAACACAGATGGATTCTGGATTAGGCCATACATAAAATTCAACAGTTGGGTTAAGATTTATTTCACCTTATTTCAGTTGTGAGACTGGATGATATACGAGCGCACTGGCAAACAGACCAGCACTGCATCAACACTCAAAGCTGACACTGCTACAGCACTAAATGAAAAAATATTGGTAGTTAACTCCAATAAGTTAAAAATCTCCTTTAATCAGGACACTGAAAGTGATTGAGACAGGCTGCCTAAGAGTCCTTACATAATGACAAGGTACAGAAGACACTACATGGTTTATGGTGAATAATCTATTGCTCTAGGGTTTCTAAGTTGACGGCAGTCCACCAAAGACTATCAAGAAGGCAGGCAGCTGAAAACTAGTCTAGCATTTGTTATTCTATTATCAGCTTACTCAATTAGTTCCCAAAGCTTTTTGCAAGATCACAAGGACTTTTGGGGAGATAGAGAACTCTCGTCTAAAAATCAGAACAGTATAATGCTGTGGAAATTGGAAATCTCTGGGGTTTCAGAAAAGGTACCTACATTCTGCACTGGGAGTCTCCTCAGCATGCAGGAAGAGGCAAAGAGCAAAGCCACAGTCAGTCACTGTCACTACTTACCCTTTTCAGCTTGACCTCATGAAAGGCAGGTAGAGGTTTTAGTAAGAGAAAGTAGATGTTTCTGCCTACATGCAGAGTTTCACAAAATGCTGAAAAAGTCCTTGGTAGTAGGGGGTGTTGGGGAAGGAGTGTGCATGTAAAGCAGCACAGCAAGAAAACTGGCAGAAGACAACAGAAAACGTGTGTAGAACTACAACAAGAGACTTGGAATAAGACTTTCTGGTCCACTCAGGAGCTGTTTATCAATTGCTGAGGAAAAAAAATCCCCTAATGGATGGTAGGGTGTTTAGATAATATCTAGGGCTCAGCACTAAAATAGCCTCAATGCTATGGTTTGTGTTAAACTGTCTAATGCTAAACAATATAATGTCTACTCACACTTGCAAGTAGACTGTCAGGCTGCTTTAATTTTACTTCTTTGAAAGAATTACCTTTCCACATATACTATACTTCACCTCGAGTACTGGGATCAGAGTTGAGCATTTCAATGCAAGACATTGAGGGGCTGGAGTGATCCAGAGAAAGGAAAATATGTTGGTGAAGGATGTAGAGAACAAAACTTGTTGAAGGAGCGAGGACTTGTTAGTTTGAAGAAAAGGAGGCTGAAGGGAGACCTTATTGCTGTCTACAATTACCTGAAAGGAAGGTGTAGAGAGATGTGGGTCAGAACCTTCTGACAAGGATCAAGTGACAACACAAGAGGAAGTGGTCTGAAGTTGCATCAGAGGAAGTTTAGGTTGACATGAGGAAAAAATTTCTTGCTGAAGATGGTTGTCAGACCCTGCAAGGGGATTCAATCGTGATCCCTGGACGTGTTCAACAGTTGTGGAGATCTGGAGCTTAGGGACAGGGTTTAGCGGTGGCCTTGGGACAGCTAGGTTAGTGGTTGGACACTATGGTCTTTCCCAACCTAAATAATTTTGTCATTGTCTGTCATAGTGTTAAGCCACTCTCGATCAAATTCATAGAATTATTAGGGATTGGAAGGAACCTCGAAAGATCATCTAGTCCAATGCCCCTGCCATGGGCAGGGACATCCCACCCTAGATAAAGCTGGCCAGTCTCATCCAGCCTGGCCTTAAACACCTCCAGGGGCAACCCATTCCAGGCTCTCACCACTCTCATGGTGAAGAACTTCCTCCTCACATCCAGTCTAAATCTACTCAGCTCCAGCTTTGCTCCATTCCCCCTAGTCCTGTGGCTACCTGATATCCTAAAAAGTCCCTCCCCAGCCAGTTCTTATGATGCACTTGTGGAACATTAAATTATAGTGATTGTCAAAATTTCCTCAATTATTTATACTCTAGACATCTGCTGTGGCTATGGGAAGAATAGCAACCAACCTCTTCAAAGCAGTAAAATGCAGGAAAGACAAATCTTTCAGATGGCTTGCTTTCTACAGAGTGCTTGCTCCACGGGTTTAAACCAGACTGGTCACCAAGACTGGTTACCGAGAAACAGCCAAAACAGAACAGCAGGATGTAGCATGGTAAGAATGGGAAACTCATACACAATCTTTAATCTCTGGTTTAACTACATGAATGATTGTGCTCAAGTCACAGTCATGAAAGTAGAGGCAGTTGGAAACAATCAAAAACAAAAAAACATTACAACAGCTTCACACAATGAACAGATCTCAAAGTGAGTTTTGCAATGCAAAGGGGAGCTTTTAGAATTTATATAGTAAAATGAGTTGTTCCTCAAGATACAGAGCAAAAAAACCTCATTTACACGAATTTGTGCTATTAAAGTATCACTACTTTAACCACTCCTCTCCTAGACTGTATTTTAAAATTGATTTCTTATTATTTGTCTTCTTGGTAAAGCCCTACCAGCAATACTCAGAGCAGACATTCCCTTGAGGTCCTATATGTTTTAGTTTTACGGCACTAATTCTTGGTTCTTCAGTTTTAAACACCACATACAAGCAAGATATAAAGCAGCTTCTTACACAAGTTAAAACTTACTAGTCAAAAAAAGCACATACAAAAAACTCCTTGAAGTTTGCTGTTTGAAATGTTTTCCTTTAGTGTGTTTTACTTACTTACTTTTCTTCAAAGAATATAGGAACTTTTAAACTTGAAAATACATATTTAATTCTGCTTTTTCAATATTACTGCCTATACGGAGGAACAACATTTGATTTTTATACATTCCTGTTATTTAATCGTATTTCAGAAATAGAAAATACCAGGTTAACAGTGATACCAATTGTAAGCAGGTGATAAATTATAAGGGCCTAATTAGACCACTGTAGAGTACAACAGGGTAAGAATTGTAATAATAATATTCTTCAGATAATACCTTTGCTCTCAGTATTGTGACTTTAAAATTGTTATTAAAAGTCTCAGACATTGAAATCACACGCTCTCACTAGACACGCAAACAACATAGACACACAAACAACAGACCTCTTTAGTACTTACCATTTGAGACTTATTTTTTGGACAGCCATTGATGTCTTCAATCTTTTCATTTGCTGAAAAAGCAAAAAAGAGGAAATAAAGAAAAAAAAAATACCAAGGACACTTATTCCAATTATTTCTAGAGCCCTTGCTGCTAGCTAAATAAAGGGGGTTCAAAATGTAGCTGTCCAGTCAATGTGAATGTGTGAAACACTGAGACTCATCAAAAGAAAAAAAAAAAAACCGAAGCAGCTGAGTTTTCTAGTGGGTCATGGCTCCAGAGACAGCTGGGGGCAGAAGACAACTGGTCTGACAACACCCTGTAGGGTGACAGGTAACTCCTTTAAACTACAAGAAAGAAGCTTTAAACTCTGGATGCTGAGTCACTGCTGGGGAACCTCTGTCTGTAGAGATGTTTGCATGGCAAGTAATTTGCTCGTACAGCAAATATAGGTTTTCATTCCCGATGGGAAACTTATGATCAATAATAATTTTTTTCTAAGAAACAACAAATCACAAGAGCATCATCCTTTTTTTTCCTTTGCTGTGAAGACAGTGAACTTGGTTGAAATGCTTTTAAGTACTTACAAAGCTTTCCCATTTACACATAGATTTAGGGGTGGCTAATGTAACAGTACAATTTTCCTGACAGCAGACAAAAGCTATGCTGGTATAAGTCTCAGTATGAATTTGAACTGAAATAATTATCTGGAGTAACTGCAAATTACTTTTAAAATTAGAGGAAAGATTCGTTCTGTTTAAGTCAGTGCCATTAATTTCAGTATGAAAGGTCCATCACCTCTTATAATGGCGTATGGATTGCCCAGCACAGCACTAATAGGCACTTTCCAACTCTTACCGAAACAACTTTTATTTAGCTGAATAAATACTTAACCCTAACTTAACCCTACTGCATCCCTATTTATAAAGCCACAGCTTTTGTGTCTGACCTGAATTTGATAGTATCTGATCAGTGAAAATATTCCACAAAATATCCTATGTATCAGTAGGAAAAGTCCTGCTAAAACTGGGTTAAAGTTGAATTGTAGCATTGACTCTAAGTCTTGAAAATTGAAGGTTCTCATGGGGAACCAACTTACAACTTTTTATTATTGTGTATATATATACACCCGTACACACACATATATACACACACAGATCGATAGATAAATATAGATAGATACATATATACCCATCTCATTTCAGAACATGCACAGATACCATAGATCTGCAGTCATGAATTTTAATAGTTGCTATATGTATATGGCATTACTAAGGCATATATTACTTATGTATTCTTTTACAGCCTCATAAATTTTGAGCTGAAGTAAACCAGAACGCTATAAATGCATTTTAATTGACTTGCAAATAGAAAAATCTGTCATTATATAATGCTCCTACATTACCATTACCAGTTTGAAGTCTGAAGATTATCTCTTCTCAAGTCAAATGGAGTGACATTTGGGTTTATGATTTTACATTTGCTATGGTAAAAGAATTACCAAGTTATTACTAATTTAAAATTTTTCTTTCCTACACATGCAGCTACTTCATTTAGGACAGACAGATAGAAAGGATTGCAATCACTCTCTCTGTATAATCAGTAACTCTTGCAGAGTGTTAATTTAAAAAAATCAGGGTTTTTTTTTTCAGTCTTGAGTATTTGGTGTTTCAAGATTCAATGTCTGCAATATAAAGCTCAGATTACAGAATCAGAATCACAGAATATCTTTGATTGGAAGAGTCTCTCAAGATCATCAAGTCCAGCCTTCGGCCTACCACTACCAGGCCACCCCTAAACCCTGTCCCTCAGCACTACATCTGTCTGCTTTTTAAATCTCTCCAGGGATGTGGACTCCACCACTGCCCTAGACAGTCCATTCCAGTGTCTGATCACCCCTTCTGTGAGGAAGGGCTTCCTAACATCCAAACTAAACCTCCCCTGGCAGCTTCAGGCCCTGCCTTCTTGTCATATCACTCGTTGCTTGGGAGAAGAACCTGACCCCCACCTGACTACAAGCTCTCTTCAGGTAGTTGTAGAGAGGGATAAGGTTCTCCAACCTGCCCTAAGTCTCCTCTTCTCCAGGCTAAACACCCCCAGTTCCCTCAGCCTCTCCTCATCAGACTTTCCCTCCAGCCCCTGCCCCAGCCTCACTGCTCCTCTGGCGCCTCAATCTCTTTCTTGAAGTAAGGGCCTAGAACTGTCCCCAGAACTCAAGGTGAGGCCTCGTCAGTGCCCAGTACAGGAGGAGAATTACGTCCCTAGTCCTGCTGGCCACACTATTGCTGATCCAAGCCAGGATGCCATTGGCCTCTCACCACCATGGGCACCCTGCTGGCTCTGGTTCAGCTGATGGTCAGCCAGTACTGCCAGGTCCCTCTCCAGTCTGTAGCTGCAGGGGGTTACTGTGGCCAAAGTGTAGGACCCTGCCCTTGGCCTTTTTAAATCTCATCCCGTTGGCCTCTGCCCATTGACCCAGCCTGTCCAGATCTCTCTGCAGCGTCTTCCAACCCTCCAGCAAATCAACACTCCCATACAACTTGGTGTCATCCTCGAATTTACTAACAGTAGATTCGTTCTCCTCATCCAGGTCTTCGATAAAGATGCTGAATAGAACTGGGCCAAGTACTGACCCTTGGGATCAGATAATCCCAAGATCAGTACTGACCCTCCAGACACTCCAGGCACTTGACAAAAAGTCTATTTTAACACACAGCACACCACAACATAAAGAGGAAAACCTCCCCTGCACTTCATATAGAAGCTTTTTTAGGATGCAGTCCTGCTTTCTAGAGAAAAAGCTTGTATCCTGCAAAACACAGTTAAAGCTGCTTCTAGGTGCGAAAGTTATCACCAGCAGCTTTGTGACAATGAGATGCAGCGTGCCTATGGCCACACACAACACATACAAATGACTTTTTCTTCGCTGTTCATTTGGAGGATTAAACAGAATGTTCAAATATGAAGTTTCTTTCACAATGAAAGCATTCTCTGAAACTGAAATCCTTCACTCTGTGCTTTAACTTGCAGACCCAGTGTTAAATACTGGCCAGGAGGCAGCTCTCAAAGAGTGGCTTGGAAAAGGAAAGCAGAAAAGCAAAGGTCAATCCGAGCATAATAATACATTAAGCAATACTATTTCTGTGTATTTTAGAGGGAGGCATATGGACTTTTCAGGGTTCTCATAAGTCAGTACTCAGACAGCTACACACAAGCAGGGTCACATGTTGACGGCTGTTTCTCACACAGAAGTATTCTGTGACAATGTTAATGCATGGTAGCTAGATACACATGAAAGGAATCCACACCTAACTGTTCCTGGGACTCCAAAATGCTTCCCTATTAAAGGAAACAGATATAGAGTGTAGTTCATAACAAATACCTGTCAACACACAGCCAACTGCTGGCCTGTTTATACACATCAGGAGCTGCATAGCAGCTCTGTAAAACGCTACTGAGGTATAACGTTGCTCCACAACTCAGACAAAATATTTTTTGATGTGTTCTAGTGCAGCTCTAGTAGAGCAACTGGAACGACAACTCACAATTTCATCTGAGAACAGGGCTTGCAGATTTGTACCTTAAATGAAGGAACTAGCTTGTTTACAGCATCTCAAACACATACAAATATGCATGCGCTGATGTCTTGTTACTTCCCTGCTGTCTTAATTTGCATCTCAAATCTGTCAGTTTGCTTCTAACAATAGTTGTCCTAATTCCCATTAGCAGCCTTTCCAATCCCATCCATCTCCAGTGGCCCATGCCCTATTCTGTGGCATCCCAAGTACCAGATGGATGAGCCTCTGAAGGAACTAATGAAGGATCCAGGCCCAAGGCAAGAGGGACAATATGTAGCTTTACATGGGGCCAATGGAGAAAATTGTTTAGAACCTTCATTTTCTATGAATATTAGTGCAAACTAAATGGACTAAAGCCTTTGCAGAACTGAGCCTATATTTCCGATTTGTTCTAATGATAAATGATTTGCCTCACTTGAAACCTCATTATGAAAGATCTCGTTTTTCTGCCAAATAAAAAATATACCCCTCCTCCTTTCCTAGCTGCATATATAGATTTTCCAAATCCAGCTGGAGGCAGGAGGCTCAACACAGCAGGCCAGTATCACTGTGAATGATGTTCAATCCCCTAGAGGTATCAGAAATAGAGACAGGGAAGGCTAACAGCATTCTAGCAGAAAAAAAAATCCCTCCTCAGTTACTTTTCCAACATTCTGTTGTGTGGGGCGATATTGCTGTGTCAGGAGATCCTATTGGCAATGTCAAGTATTTTTCCACTATACTTTAAGACAAGGATACATTGATTTAATTAGGAAAGTCTCTGAATGGCAACTTCTACACAATTCCATGCAGCTTGTTGGATTTGTGACTGTATTTATGCAGGTGATAAAGAGAGCAAATTTCTGAGCCTGTTGGTGGATACCTGGTACAAAACCAGAAAGTCACTCACCTACAACCTGGATGATTTCAGCTAATAAGACTCCATCAGTCACATCTTGCTGTAGATCCTTTATCAATCTCTTGTGACCAGATTTTGCTAGATAGTGATTAGCCCAATCCGTATAAATCTGTTAGGATAAAGACAAACAAAAAGAAATGGTTAGTTATAACATTGACCCTACAAATCAGAGTTTGTGAGGTTAATTTAAGATTATTGCCTTTTTGTTCTTTGAAACAAGACAACATTAAAATTCAAGGCATTGTGCAGCTCAATTGTTCAGCTTACGCTAGTAGGACTTTTCCTACTTGGAAATCTGACATCAAAGCTCAGAAGATGACAGTAAACTCATTACAGCTTGGTTGGATCATCAAGCAGTCCACTAAATGTTCTATGGCAGTAACTGTGTGGAAGAGACTTCAATTTTCACACCAGGTTTTTTTTTCACTTTCCCTTTGACATTTCTTCTTTATATCTGTTATCTGGAAATACTGAAAACTATTTTCTGGGACACACTTCCAGTAGATATTAGCCATACAGCAATTTTATTTTGAGGAAAATCCTATTATATGGCCCAACAGGCTTTTAAAGATCTTTAAAATCTACCATATCTAATAATTTATATCTCACAGGTTAAATGAGTCTGTTAAATTGATTTTAATATTGTGCAAACTTCAAGGTTGTCTGGATTTATTCTAAAACATATCTGAAAATAATGCAAATTAAAGAGAGATTTTCACTCCTTTAAGTGCTGTTGACCACATGATAGCCCAACTTATCCAAGACCACCAGAAAACTTGGAAACATCTTTCCATGCTCGGTTATCAGAAAGAAGAGAAAATACTTGATTAGGAATTACTGCTTATGAATTATGTAACATTTCTTCTTCTTTGTAAAGGACAAAATTCAAAGGAATACCGCTGTCTTTAAATATCATCTATTTATATGCCACAGAAATAAAACTGTCGGGATTTTATCTTTTAAATATTCAAACAAATGTTAAGGTTCACCCCTATTTTCATATGAGAAATATGTGAATACCACTCCAGTGTACCAGGAAGCAGGAGCAGATTCAATGCGCTTTCTAAAGCATGACACATATTTATGCACCGCAGTCCCTGTAAAACCCACATCTTGACTAACACCACTGAGCATATCTACGGCTGCTAATTTCAGGAGCATCTTTGCCGTCACACTGGAAACGCAAGGCTTACATCCTTCTCTTTACAGGCAGTCAAAAGACAACTCCCAAGTTTAAGAGTCAAGTGTTTGCCACAGTGGACAGAAGAACCTGGAAACAACAAAAGGACTGTAATTTTACACTCCTCTTGCACCTGCTAATTCAATGTTAACGTGATAAAATGAAGAACAGATATCACTTGGTTAATAAAGTCATTTGTAGATTAAACCTTCAATACACTACTGGTAGCAGCAATGAACAAATTATTCAAGATCTGAAAAACATGTCCCTATTTTTCATCATTTATCCTCTACACTTTTCCAATCTTAATGATTCTTTGATTCTACTTTTATCTTCAGATAGGCATTTCCTACACCAACAGTGTCACAAACTTGAGCAGAAAAACATGCTGGAACACATCCATGAAAAAAAAACCCCAGAGATGAAAAACATCTCAATGAAAAACATCTCAATGAAATAAGCACTGAGTGCACGAGTGATTTCCCTGACTGAGCAAAACAGAAAAGGAAAAAAAACAAACAAACACGGCAGGCTTCGCACAAACCAGACATTGTGTTCCTGAACTCCTTTTATAAGAAAACATTTTCCATAACAGGAAGTTATTTTTAAAGATTGAACAACTTCAAGGAACTGGAATTGACTTCACCTATTTTTCCTGCCACGTGGTTCTTGCTTGGGCTCTACAAGTAAAGACATATCAGGAAACAGCTTGAAAACTATTTACTTCACAAGCACAAGGGTCCACATGCACCCCTGCACTACTACTGCAATTTAGCTGAGAAGAAACTTATCACAGTAACACATGGGAGGACTGTGATGAGCGGCCAGATTTACCACAGAAGGACTTTCAGCAGATTATAGCTTCAATGCATCGGTTCCAGCCTCACTCATTTCTGTGCTGCAGCCCATTATGAAATCAAGCAAATGCCTGGATCAGCCCTAGAGTCCAGGCAACAGAGATCAGGCAGACCAGACCCCTCCTGGCACAGCCTGAAATTACAGCAGCAGCAAGACCTTGAGAGCTAGTAAGGACTGATTTTTAAGTCAAATAACAGTATGAGAATGCATGTCTGGTATTGCAAAACTGCTATTTCATAGCTACTTCCTATTGTGCTGACTGCTGCTGCATCTAGCCACACCAGACCTTATCTTCTGCATCAGAGAAATCTCTCACTGCCATAGCAAATCCTCCTGTTGAAACAGGCAACTAGAAATACCCTCAAATACCCACTGTCTGATTCACTGTCCTCGTAACACAAAGAAACTCTCTACTTTAGCAAATGAACCTATATCTCCTACTTTGTGTGCTGAAGTCAGTGCAGAGCCTTTAGGGTCATTATAAACATTCCATTTGATGTATCAATAATGCATGCCAGTACGCACAACATCATCTGTTTCTGGGGTATTTAAGGGTGTGGAGTATTATTTCATTTAAGTAGACGATTAGGAAAGCCTTTTGTAGGAAAATACAGGTATACATTCATAAAAAGATCTGTGCTTGTCTTTCAAAACTTTCCTGTATCTTACTGTTTTGGAGTATGTATAACATGCATTTAGTTTTTAAACTGACTGCGCTACATCTTCGCAGGCTCTAAAGCGTTCTTATGGATGCAGTATTATGCAGGTTTATTGTAGCAGCTCTTTATGGTCACTGCATATATTAAGCTAATGATGGAAACTTCACAGGATGTTTTCAAAACCTGTTTGTTGCAAGTCTTTGTAATGTTTCTTTTCCTTTTCCATACAAACAAGTGAAAAAAGAAATCTACAATGGTTGCTATTTCTAGACACGAAAAATGCTTAAAAGCACACAGTGTTCTCCAGTATTCAAAACCAGGTAAATACTTGGAAAACAATAAGAGAACTGGGGAGACTATTGAGAAACTTTCCATTCATAGACACCTATCTGCACGAATTTTAAGTGTTGCTCAGGTATTTTCAGCAAACAAGTTATAAAGTCACTTGTTTCAATAGTCACATGAAAATAACCCAAACATTTGTGTAATTAAATCATACAAAATCTTGCAATAAATATTTGACCCACTACAACCAGATACTGCCTTATTGTATCTACCAGTATGAGCCTTTAAAACTCTTCCGTGATTTTGCACAGTATGAAAATCACTGGAGGCAGCTTCATCTGTAGTTAAGAGAATCAAGCAACCAACATGACTTGGGCTTTATCAGCATAGGCAGGTCTTTGTGCATGAGACCAGCCAGTTTAATGTGTAACTCAGGTCTATGTTCTGCCTTTTGTTCAGGGTAGACTCAGCTGTTTGGTAGCTTTTTACCTCTGAATCCATGATTCGATTATTTGGGAACAAATTAAAAACAAACATGGAAGATTTTTTTTTCCCTTCTCTCTTTCAATCCATCAGGCTTGAAATAAGAGTGTTACAGGTAAATATTGACTTTGGAAATACTCAGCACCTCCTGAGTCAGAGCTAAAGAACTGTTGCCCAAAACAGCAAGGTTTGTGGCAAAACCTCCTCAAACTCTAAAGCTTTTGAAAGCTGTCTGGAAACACAAAAGTCTGAAGATCAGTGAGTCTCTAATCATCATGAACACTGCATTTTGAAATTCATTTGTGTTCCCCTCCCACCCCCTCCTTAGCTTTGTTCCTGCTATTTAAAACATGATTCAGGTTTTCCAGCAAGGAGACAGACCTCTGCACTTTCTGGCTGCTTTTGAGTCCTGAGTTAACACTTCTGAGTGTACTAAGAGAACTCAGCTATCACACCAGAGCAACCTCAGACCACCAAAATTCAATATTGATCCAGCAGAAGAAGGTGCCTTTTGCAGAACTGGTTGTTTCTTCAAGACCTCACAGCTAACTCCACGCACTTTGGCAGGATCAGGGAACAAAAAGACCAGTTAAAAGCTTGACACTTGTGTCCACTTATAAGTAGTTCATACAGTTTTTTTAACTTCAGAAAAATCAGCCAAAAAGCCAAACAAATTAAAGCTTGTCTAACTAGCCATGGCAGACAGCATTCTAATCTCCACGTGCCATTTTGGGGGCAAGAGGCTGATATCTGGGTGTTTAGACATGCTGGTAGGCAGGTTCTTCTGGATCTGCTGGCAGACACGGCCAAACACAGAATCTGTAGGACTATACTCATATGTTTGAGTCAGTTGAATCTCAGAAAACAGAGCATGAATAAACTAATGAGAACAGTGAATCCGACAAGAACCTTTAGAGATCACAAAGCAGGACATCTATATACACAGAGCTGCAATTACGTTAAGGTAGCAGGTATACCATGTACTACACGGTCTACTTTCAAATGCATTCAATCCCCAATGGAAAGGGAAGATCTACCCCATGTTTTTTGCCTCCCCACTGGCATTCTGAAATATGCTCATTATGGAAAGGTTCACACACAACTACTTGAAAAGAATTTGCATCTCCTATGCAAGTAAGTAGCAAATATGCCTCTTCCGTTACTCATTTCCACAAAAAAAAAAATCTAATTAGAATAAATGCCCAATTTCAACCCTTTCTTCCCCTCCCTCACCATGTCAGTTCCTAACTAATCAGACTCCTATTGTTTTCTTCCAATAATTATCATGAATCAAGCTCTGGTGAGTTTGGTAACAGCTGAAGAGTATCTTTTTGACATCATGTAGCATAATTAGAGCAGAGCAAGGCTTTTTTTTTTCCATGATTGAATAGCAGAGTTAGTCACATCAATGAGCTGCATCAGAACACACAGTACAAAGCAACGCCTGTGCTGCTGCTAACTAACCCACACAGTCCACTGAAGTTCACAGGGATAAAAGCACTCTGAAACCTAAAAATAGACACAACATATTAAGATGATCCTAACAGGAATATCTGCAGGGGAATGCTATGATGGAAGGAAAGCCCCTCAGATGCTCATTGTTGCCCAGACTAGCGGGTTTACACACAGAGTCATGAAATCACCGTTTCTGACATGAATTGCAGTCTCATGCTGATCCATGCTACACTCTAGAACAATGATCTGATTAACAGATCAAAGCTCAGAGGTAAACAACTGAAGCTGAAGGCTTGGCTGCAAAACTCATCCCATGGAAACATCTCTGGATCCCTGAAGAGAACAGCTATTCTGAAGATGCATAAAGATTATGGCCTTGACAATAACATGGCTGATACCTTCTTGTCTAAAGGACAAGTAACAAGTGCAGCATAAAAATAAACAACAGAACTTTAACAGCATTTGTTATAAACCTTTTATCAGTGTTTTTTTACAATTTGTGGTCTTCCTAAACTTCCTAAATCTGTATCTGTATATCTACACCATGACACAAATGTCACTGAAAGGGCAGTACTGGCTTTCGTAGAATGAAGAGTTTTGTGCTGGGATTTTTCCCAACCCAAGCTCCCGTGAGAGAAACAGAGCCCTCCCCGATAAAACCAAAAAACCCTAACAGGCATGCTGAAAAAGCAGGGCTCAAAATACCGTATGCTATGTGCCCACATTTCTCCATATCAAATAAAAAGTGTTAGTGGGCTCTGAGGAATAAAACTCCATCAGGTCTTTTTTTTTTTTTTTTAAGAATGTTGCTAAAGGAATGCAGAGAGTAGAGCATGAAGCACAAATAAAAGTATTTGTAATTATTGTCCCTGTCCTTTGGGGTGCCCATGGTTCCCCATATGGTGATGCCCATACGGTGCAAGCAGCCAGGGGTTGTATTGGCACAGACATGTCAGCATTAGGTTGCAGCTGTATCCTCTCCATGCAGAGATACCAGAAACCCTCCTTAAAGTGAGGATGGCAGCCCGGGACTTTGTTCTCTCCATCCCACCCACCCTACTTGCCACCAGAGTAAAACATGAGGAAACCACTAGAAACTCCAAGGTGTTGGCTGGCTGGACTGCAGGCAGATTCCTTCTGATGGGCTGGTGAGACAGTGAAATACCCTTCCTGAAAGGAACACATACACCTGCAAAACCCTGAAAATAGTTGTAACAATAATTAGCTACTAATTAGTACTAATATGATACCAGTAAAATACCACCAATTACCTAACATGCTGGAACTTTCCAAGTATCCTGAACTACTGGAAATGCCGCTGTCACAAACTGAGGTCTTAGTTCCTTCTTCTCTGGGGAGACAGAAGTAACTTTGCCTTTTCACTTATTTATTAAGTGGAACTAAACATCATGATTTATTCTACTCACATGTGCAAGTGTTTGTTGGAACAGCTTTAAGCTATTAGTCAGTTGGTGGGAGGTATTCCGCTGAATATTGCATTTTACTGGACACTTATGTGCATCAACTACCCTTTGGAAGTTCAACAGAGAAATGAGTAATTTAAACAAACACCACAGGGACTATTTATTTCTCTCTCTTTAAAGCCTTAATCCCGGCTGGGAAGAGCTATTCTCATGCATATGATTGCTACTCAAAAGCAGCTCGAAGCTGACTCAGAGCACATAGAGCCAAGCACGTGTGTACAGTTCTAGCACACTTGCAGCCTTCCCAGTAACAGAGCCATCCACACTTGTCTTTATGTAAAGCAAAACTCTGCTAGATGCTAAACAAGTAGTATGTTTTAAATTGTCTAGTCAGCACCTTCCTTACTCTAACCCTATTAGTACATTTACTAGAAAAGAGACAAAAAGAGATTGTTTCCTTTTCTCCCCACAGTTGCACAGTTTCTGGAGGGCAAATATTTCACACCAAAGCAACATTTTCATGGTTGCCTCATGGTGAGGCGAGGCCAGCAATTGTGCTGGTATCCGGCAAGCTCTGCTCTCACTGCACCCACTGCGCACTTTTGCTTCCATACAAATCCCCTTCACGCTGGAACCACACACTAAATCAAGCAGGTGTCCAGTCTCAGTCCCTCTTGCAAAACATTTTAAGTCCTGAATAGAAATGAGATTACATTCACACCGTCAACTACTTTGCATATCCAAGAGTAAAACGGAGTTTAGTTTGCTGGGCTGGTCAGCCAAACCCATTCCAAGTAATATTTGGCCCCAGTGAATCAACCGATCTGATCTCATGCCAACAAAACACAACTGAGCTCCGAGAACAAGAGAAGCACATGTACTATTTTTTTCAGCATTTTCTGAAGTCATCTAAAGCGAACACACCAAGTTAGTTTCAAATATCACAGCTGTCACATACAAAATACACCCATTTTACATCTACTATCACACACAAACAGCAATAGAAAAGGGCTTATCTGAGAAGGTGACACATTTCTGCTTTGCACAGAAAGCACAGAAAATCTCAAGCTGCTGCAAGCTGCAGAAGGGGAAAAAAAAACAATAAACAAAAAAATTCAAAACCAATCCCTTCTGAGGCTGAAGTTAGTTACTGTTCAACAGCACCGCTGCCATTATCGAGGAGCCAAGAGCTGCTTACTGTTTTATAATGGTCACAGGAAAATTTACTTCTCCCACGAGCAGGGACCTGAAAGGTCGTACTACTTATGGGCATGTTTAACATGAACATATACTGCTCAAGTCCAGCTTGCTCTTTCTTCTCAGGGGGTCTACAGTTAAATGATGATATATACGCTGGCATGTGAAGCTCCGGTGGTTAATTTTAGCTGAAGTCACACACACGGAGTGCTCAGATTTCTTACACTGTCACATTTTACAACTGCCAACCCTCGCTGCAGCTTTTCTGTTACACCCCCATTGCTCTCTTCTCTTACTACTGCTTGTGACAGTGTTTCGATGTTTGACATCGATTTCGAACAGGATCAGTGTATTTTATATTCACGCTCTTCCATGGTGAAGATACTCGCAGCAAGTGTAAAATTTGCCAGGTCTTTGGTGTTAGCTACTGTAGGCATTAAATGACAATTCCAGAAAAACATTAAACGTTGAGATTTTTTGTTTTGTGTGAGAACACAACCACAAGACTTACTACCCACTCCACTCTATAGAGGCAACCCCCTTCATCTGAATGCTCCAGATTTCTGTAGAAATCAAAGCTGTGAACGGAAATCCAAAATTTCCTGTGCCACAAAAATGCGGATAAATCCTTTTTTTGCGATTTGGAGCATTTGCCATGTCAGTCAAGCACATCAAGGATGTACCTATCACAAACACCAGCTAAATGCAGAAGGCTGATTAGATCTCAAATAGAAACTCACACTACTGCCTCTCATCCCAAGCAAGGGCTGGCACAGCTAGGCAAGGGCTGTCTGCCCTCTGGCAGTACCCCACCATGTGTAAGTCACCCCACATCCCAATGTCTGACCATACTGCTGGGAATCCCTAAAAATACAGAGAATTTGCTCCTGTAGGCTGCTTTCCTTGACTTTTTTATATTAATAAACATAACATTCCCAATGTTGACAAGGTGAGAAGCAATGACTGCTTCACCTTCCCTCTTGCCAAGCTGAAGGATAGATGTCTGACATTTTAACTGTTTATTTTTCAAAAGGCACACTTCTGCCAGAGTAAAATCTATACGGGTCTTTCAACTGCTCCGTGCAAAGTAAATAACTTAGTAGCCACAGTGTCTCCACATCAGCTCTCCCCTCCAGTGAAGCCCACTCACTGCCAGCCAAGGTGTGTGTTTGTTTTGGGGAAGTGGGGGACGAACCGGGCTTTGATGGAGTTTGGAGAACATAATGTACTGCAACTACCCAAGACATGAAGTCTTGGGTAGCCACTTGAAGTAGCCACTTGACCTATACAGCACCAAGTGCTGTTGCACCTCCAATGTGCTCAGGACACCTGACCATGCTACAAGCATGGTCATGCAGTGCAGCAGACAGAGGCACTGGGTTGAATATGAGAAAGGAACAGGTTTGCACATGTTCCCCAAAAAAAACCTGACCACTGAAGAGGGACAGGGATCTCATTTCAGGCAGCTCCATCTTTAAATATAAACTTTCTGCTATAAGCAGCCAGTACTACAATGCTCAACATGGTCAGTTCCCAAAACTCAATGCAATTTTGGCACATGTGGCCTGTGACAGTAAATAAGACTTCTAAACCTTTCTAATGAAGAGTCATTTTCTCTATTTGGAAAAAGTGTGATAGGCTGTTCCAACAGCTGCTCCAATTTCATTGGTATTTTTCACCTGGGGTCACAAATCAGAATGGCTTCAGTATCATCTCCTCCGGGCAGCAAACCACAGCTGCAGGCAGGATCACAACAGACCAACCATCACTGCTGGGTTGGACTGAGGAAGAAAGGTAAGGAAAAGACTCCAAGAGATAATAACAACCTGAAGAGGACTGGGAATGAAATCTGACTTGCCATGTAACATCTTAAGCACAGATTCTACTCCTTTTTCCTCTTGATTAGAAGATTAATTCACCAAAACAATGTTCACTGTTGTGAAGGAACTACAAATGAAGGTAAAATTGGTCTCAAAGGTGCATGACTCCTAGTGATGTGTGAGGATGAAACCTATCTGAGCCAGATAGTGAGGCCAGAAAATTACACAGGCTTTTCTTAATTTTCAACAAAAGCAATTTGCTGTGGGGATTAAGAAATGACAGAAATTGGCCTTCATCTCACCCAGGAGATCAAATCCTAGCCCTCTTTTAGCCAAGAAGGACAAGACAGCATTGCCTTTTGGCTCAGTGCTTGATTGGAAAAAAAAAAAAAAGGGGTCTTTAAAGCCAGAGGCTGAGCAGGTTCAGTTCCTACCAACAGTGAAGTCACCAGCAAACTATCCTCCACTCCTGTGAACAGGATGTATAACCCCACTCCACAATCAATCACCTGCACTGCCTTTCTTACTCTCTGGAATACAATTTAGCTCAGCATCCAAGATTTTTCATAAGAGGCAACACTTCTTAAGTTGCCAGGAGTTGGCAAGAGGTAGTGCTCTCTTAACACTTGGAAGGACATAAAGCAAGATGTAACCAAGATGTGGATGAAAGATCTGTGCAGCTGAGCTCTGAAGGCCAACAACCTATTCATTGGTTCATCTGCCAAGCAAGGAGAACACAAAATCTGGAGATGGAAGGGAAAAAAAAGGAGGTGGAAACAAACTTAAAACTTGAGGAAGCACTTGACCACACACTTGTTGAAAGCAGGAACTCAGATCTCTCTTAGCACACATTTAACTCTTCTGAACAGGAATACTGCACGAAAGCTGGCTGTTAAAGAATTACATATTCATTCTGTTATGGATAGTAAGAGTAAGAATGAAAAGTGGCCAATTACTGCTCTAACAAGTTTTTGCATATTCTATGCGTGCTTCTAATTCTAACGCACTTCTAATGCTTCTTCTGCTCTTGGGCACTGTCAGAAGTGGGACAGTTGGCCTGACAAACTCTAGGTGTGACCTACTTTTGAAAGACCTATTTTTATTTTAAGCACCATTTTTAAGATAGTGACAAATACTTTGGGACAGCTGAGCATTAATTTGTGTGGCAAAAACTCAGTCCCAAAGACACACACAAAGACTAAGAATCTCAGAAGGGTTCAGCACCTCAGTTAAAGACAGAGTATCGCAAGAGCTCAACTTCAATGTAACCATCAAGACAATCAAACAAATTTTCAGACAATTTCAGGTAATTTTTACAAACCTAAACAACTGTTAGTTCTCCAACAGTTTGAAAATCTGATCTTCGCTTTTCAATAGGGAAGAGGGGATATATCTCTGCATCGACACACAGACCGAGTGGAGGGAACACAGCCCACCCATGCAGGTGTCTGGTCCTCAATGTTTTGTTGGTATCTTTCCATAACATTCTTACATTTGAAAACACAAGCCATAGGTGGCAGCATTTCTGGGTTTATGCCATTCACTCTATTGTTACACATCCTGGCAATGGGGCTACAGCAAAAAACCATAAGCATACCCAGGGATCACCAGGGGTTTGCCTCATTTTACGCAAAAGAATAAGGCAGTCTTCATGTTGTTCCTGATAAGCAGTTACCAATCATACACTTTGTTAGTTTATTCCCCCCAAACAAAAAATCTAAGTGCTGAATTAACTTCCACAACCATAACAAACCTAATCTCATTATCTGGCAGTTGGCCATCTGTTCCACAGATACAAATCTAACTGAATCTTCTACTGACTGATAACTTTCTAAATTAAATTGTCTATGCTGACCCTGCTTTTGGCTTAGTTCCTCCTGCCTCCATTTCAATGGTTTGGAGCGCTTTCTATACAACTACCTATGTGCCAATTAGGTGGAAGACAATTGGTAAGGTTAAAGCTGCACATTTGGCACCAGATCAAGCTCAAACATACAGAGAAGGGCAGGATCCCTATCTATGATGCAGACTAAGGGACTACATCATAGTATAGATGTTATAGTGATAAGCCCTCAGTCCCTCTTTCTCCATTACAGTCTGTGTCACAAAAACAGAGATCTTTTCAGTCAAACGTGTTTGTATCTCTATGAAAAATTTAAGAGCTACCCCTCAGCAGGAAGCTGCTAGCCTCTGAAATTAGTTTACTTCTATATAAAAGGATGAGTACTTTTATCGCCAAAGGCCATTTACAGACATGCTGGCCAAGACCCCCAGTTCACTGTCTTTGGGATGAAGGACAATCCTCTGCATGATAGAAGAGAAAATCTGAATTTTTGCCTCTTCATTCCCCACTGACCTTATGCATTAGAGGGGAAGCGGGAGGCTCACTTCTATCTCAGCCAGTCAGAGCAGGCACTGCTGGAGGCAGGATGCTGGACTCATAGACTCACTAGCCCGTTGGCCTGATCTGTAATGGCAAATCCTATGCTCCTAATTAGAGAGGTTCACTGAAGTGACACCAGCCTATGCTTCCATTGACCTGGTGATTAAAATCACTGCTGTAGGGTTTCACTAAAATTTCTGAGACTGAACCTCTAACACATTGCCTTCTATAGAACGAAAAAGAAAACCTCACACCAGTAACATAACATTTAAAGTAGGCTAATGATTAATAATTTAAACCAGTATTTTATGGCTGATCAAGAAATGAAAGCAGAGGCACAATTCCCACAAGCATAGGCAGTCCAGGCATCTCAAGAGTTTCCTTGTGTAGCCAGAGGCCACTCAAAGGCCTCCTGCACCTTCCTGACAAAAATCATTCAAGCAAAGGAAAGGATTTTTGCACTGCTTCTGAAGATGTATTCAGAAATATAAATAGAACAGTACTGTCACAAGGCACATCAGTGGTAGATTTCATCTATTTTCAGCACAAAGGGTTTAACAAAGATATTTAATGGAAATTGCTAAGTCTTGAACAGCATGACCTACAAGACTAAGACCTTATTACTTTAGTTCCTTATGATCTCAGTTGATACACACCTTTTTAAAATGGGCATGATTGAAATGCTTCTATTATTATTAGCACTCTTTTAACAATTACATGGCAGCAGGGAGCTTGATCAAGAGACCTGCAAGCCCTGGAAAATTCAGGGAGCACAAACACAATGACCCACACATTAGCCTTGCAGGGGCCTCCCTTCACTGGAATTCCTATGACATGATGCTCACACCTACATAATCCCTTTCTCAGTTTGAAATCCTGCATTCACTTTCCCAAGTTAAGTCCTGCTTCTTCCTGAACACCTACACCTAGGAAAGTGTTACTAAAATTGTCTGAATAACAGGTTTAATGAGAAGAAAAATAATATGGAATTCATAGAGCATAACTCCAGCAACAAATCTGTTGTGGAATTTTACTAGGGTCTATAGATAGTAAACATTTGATTTTTTTTTTTTTTAAACTTCATGAACTCTTGGCTTTCCTTCAGACAAGAATATTCACTTTGATCCGTGCTATAGATGTGGTCAAATGTTCACACAGGATGTAGGTGAAAGCACATCTATGTATGAAACCCACTACGGTTTAAAGTAACATCAGATAAGAACACTGGCTTAGCTGCAGATAAAATCAGAGCAATTTACTGGTAATCGGGAGGACAGACCCTACCGGCACAGAAACAAGGCTTATGGACATCAGCAAAATCGGTTATTCTTTTTTTGCCTGGAGCAAGGGTTGGAGGAATGCAGAACAAAGAGCATGCTGCTAGCTTAAAAAAAGAAAAGGAGAAAAAAAATAAAGAAAAAAAAAGGATGGGCACACAGATAAATGTATCGTAAAGCCTTAAATCTGAAATTAACCACAGAGATACCAATACCAGGAGGAAGAAAAAAAGCTATCGGGACTCGTTGTTTTTCTGCTCAGCCATCACTAATATTTGTAGCACTACTTTCTACACATCTTTGTCAACTACAGTTCAAACTGCATATTAGTAAAGATATAGGTTTAAAAAAAAAAAAAAAGATTTGCAATAGGTGTTGTAGCACAATGTGGAGATCTTGGGTCATGGGCCATTACTTGGAAATGTAGCAAATGAATTAAACCTCAGCCAGACTGGCGAGTTGTGAATTAAATCTAAAACTACTGATAAAACAACCTAAAGGAAAAAGGCGGCTCGTTGTTTAGGGTTTGTTGGTTGGGATTTTTTTCTAAAGAGTTGTCAATTCTATCCTAGAACTCCCCAGTACTGTTTCTTTGCAGTGTTGTTTTTAACACCTTCTGCAACACTTCTGTTGTAATTTCGCCTGTGCAATCTCTCATCACTGGGATGCTACCGAGGACCCATTCTTATTTCTATTGACTTCCCTTGCAGGTTTTCTCCTGAGCAATCACTGTTGTACACCTGAAAAGCAGGAGTGCCTGGCATTAGGCTTTTCCTTTATGATTGCCTTCACCACTCCCACATGGACAGCAGCCTCAGGGAAATGACAAATACGTTTCAGAGAAGTGAGGCTGGTGACACCCTGTGAGAATCAGGACAGATTCAGGCAACTGACAATTAGTGTGCGGTTCTAGGCCAGTTCCGCTGCACTTTAGGCACAGACATCATTTTAAGGACCTCATTTTGGTGAGTGACACTTATGGGCAAGCTTTAAAGGAGCACATGCTTGTCCCTATAAGAGCAATTCTGACACAAAGGCCAATAAAGAAAAATAATCCTACTGAACTATATAAGAGCTGACAAAGGCGGCAGCTGCTCTGCTCCACAGGGCAAATTTATATTTAGAGTAGGAGTTGGGAAAAATGGATCCCTACAGAAATTACTTTCAGTTCATCCACTCTGGTCCCAATGCTGCCTAGGAGACCCAAGGATTCTAGAAGAAACTGTAAGTAATCAGAACATAATATCATTTTTAAAATGTGAAAAGCATCTGAACTCAACGTAATTCTCTTTTACGTAATGCCCTGAAAATTAGTCCAGTCCTACTTTTTTGTTGATAAAGTTATTTTATACGGAAGACATCATGAAGCGACCATCAAAAAACCCGACAACTAGATTTCGTTAAGAAAGTAATTGAAAACACATCACCATCTTATCAGATCTAGCAATAATTCCATCTAAGATATAAAGCAGCAAGTCAATACAGATTTTATGTTAAGTGCTCTTAAAATTTCATTGTAGCACTAACCAACTTTTCAATTTAGCACTGTAACACCATGAGTTGCTGAAGCACAACTTCATGCTCAATGGATGTTCTAGTAGTGAAACTGTTGCCTTCTACAGGTTGATTAAGAAACTTAACCTCTACCCTTCAGATTTTCAAAAACATCACTAAATAACTAATGTGCCAGATATTGTGTCTTCAAGGACTGTTCTGCAGTTAAAGCAGGGATAGAGCATGCAGCATTGAACATTTCCCAGCACACTTTGTAAAGAATACTGGTAAGCTGGTGCAGCAGTGCCTGCAATACAAGCAGAGCTCTCCTACAGTTCCTAGAGGTTTTAAAGAATGGATGCATTTTTTGGCATACACTGTCCAGTCCTCAAACCTCATTTATTAATGCATAAGGGAGAACACTGATCACTTCTGTACCACAGTGGATCTAAGAAATCATTACTGGCTATGAACTATCTCAGACAGGAACTGTTAAGGAACTGGCTTACTCTAAGGTCAAACAATCTTAGATGTTGACAGTGTAGCCAGAAACTTAAAAACACTGAGAGCGTATGTGGCCTAAAACATGGAATAATGCTGATGCTTGGTACCCTAAAATCAAACTTAACCACCAACATCTCCTCCAACTCATTGGCAAGAAAGGCCAAGCCACAGTCCGTAAGGGAAGTTGTTAGCACTGTCTTTTTGTACAGGGAGTAAAATCTGTGCAGTTTTACGTACTGTCACTAACACGGTGTTTCGCAAACCAGTAATGCAGAAAACGAGCTCTTGGTGATACAGCTCTGAATGCAACCTTTACACACACATATAACTGCACTTAGCACATCTGTTTCTGTATTTCTACCTATTCCTTGTACCAGTAGCAATTAGCACACTGAGGTATTCTAACAATCTACACGAGCTAATCTGTGTAGCACTTTTTAAAGCCTATTTAGCGGCTATTTAGTAGGATCCTTTACGTTTTCTTTATGAACTGTAATGTGCCAATGCTGGATAAGGGAGGGCTTCCCAAATGCTTCAGTGACACCTGCTTCACACTGCTGACATTTTATTTTCCCAACTCTGTGCAGATGCTTGTCTCAAAACGCAAATAACCCAAAGGTCAGATTAGCAGACTGATATTTCCATGGGCACAGCTAAGACCAGCAGACCTCATAAAAGTACTTAGTAGCCCTGGGACCAGCTTCCACCCTCATAGAAGGATTAAACGCAATTAGCATCAGTTGTGTCTAACCAGTAAAGCAGATGTCTAACAAAGTAAGAAACCTATAGCATTACAAGGGGTTAAAATTTCCCTCTCTTTTCCACTATTTAGCAAATGATCCTTGGCATCCCAAATGTATTGCTTCCTGCTTTATGCTATCTTGAGACTTCCTTCTTCTCTAATCAGTCAATTCATCAGCAATCACTTGTCAGCAAAAAAAAAACCAACCCCACACGACAAAAAAGCTTGTTGAACAAATGTCAGAGAACATTAAATTGACCAGTCAAAGACCAGCAAGGAACAGCTGACACCAAATTGAACCCAACACATGGCCCCATTCACATTATTGTTAAACACACATAGCCAATCACTCTACCTTCCAAATGACATTACATATTCTTTATCTTGTAAAGTAATAAAAATTGCTTGCAATAGATAGTAAGCCTAATATTAAGTACCGCCATACAAAATAAGATACTGCTCTCATGCAGTTTGGATTCAAGGCATTGTTTCACCTCTAAGTAAAAACAGGATTTATTCGTCATTTTCTTGACCCTCAATATATTTCTGTGTATTTCTATTTGCACAGAAAATCTATAATCTTACAGGAAGGCCTCCCAAGGACCCACTCATATCTGTATTAAGTTTCCTGACTGCTTTGTAGAGACAGGTTCCCTCAACGAGGAAACAAGTTCTGTGTACAGTGGTATTCCCTCATCGATTCCAGCCTTCAAAATAGTTTATCTGTATACAAGGCTATGCAACAATAAAAAGCCAAAGGTACCAACTTAGATCTTCTAATGCTCAAGTGGCCATTACTTGTCCCTAGGAAAGCTGCAGCTCAATATCACCCCATGGCCACCACAACTTGGAGAGCCTGAGGGAGTCTATGATTTTAGGGCAAGGCAACAACAACCCTGAGATCCCACCACCCTCATGTGAAACTTAGCTGGGCTCAGCAGTACAGGTGGGTCCCAGAATGCTTGGGTAATTAGCAGCCTACTTAAGCTCTGTTCCCCCAAAACAATGATTTCAGATTGTCCCTGCAACACCCACCTCAGCATACCCCTCCCTCTCAAGAGTACACACCGTCTTCAGCCTTGCCCATGGACCTCGGTGAAAACAGTATAGGGTCCAGCAACTGATGATTCCAGGGCAGAAAAATCAAGTGCCATACACTATAAATGCATTAAATAGAGCAAGAAGTCTGAGGGCTTTCTCTGCTGGCCGAAAAGGCCACTGAGTGCTGTAGCTGTTAATCAGTTAACAGGTTATCTGAGGACAGAGACACAGTTGTGTGGTGATGTGGGGGCAGGGTACCTACTTGCATACACCCATTCTATCTCAACACAGAAGAAAGTCAACCAGGCAGTATTTTCAATATTTTAAACACACGTTGCTGAAATTACCTAAGAACCACGTATCTGCATGAGACCGCAGCACCCAGAGTGGTGGGTACTTCTTACTCCATAAAAATCAGGTTTTCTCTGATTGTTCTCAGGTAAATCTCTTCACTCCTCTGCCTGTCACCCCATGTCTGTCTTTTTTGGCTAATACTTCTTAGACATATTTACACCACACACGTCCAGGACAAGAACTGGCAATTCATGTTTCAGTAGCACCTCACACCACAGCTGTGAGCACCGAATCTAGGCAACCTCAAGACTGAAATAATGCCTTGCAAAAGGCCAAAACTTTGCCTCCTAAATTCACACTTACTCATAAAAATAAACTATGTTCTACAGAGGCCAGAACAAATTGATTCTTTCCCAGACACCTCATTCCTAGAAATCCCCGTGTCCTATAATGTGGATTCTCTCCTAACATAAAGTTTCTACTAGAATGTCATAAACCAAAGAAAGAAAATAAAAATCAAGAAACACATACTTGTACATTCTAAATTCTAAAACACACGCCACAGAGCTCAGGAGAACAAGACAGTACCTGCATGGTTTTGGAGACTTCCCTCAAAATTAAACCAGAACTCAGTTAAGTCATTGCAAGTGATGATCTTTTTATATACCTTGTACTTAACCCAACAGCAGTGGAATTCGGAGCCCAGGTTATTTATGTGTATTTAGGTTGTTAAAAAAGCCTTACAATGGTTTCTTAAAACAAAAGCAAGTCTCTGAATGCAAAGCACTACTTCACAGGCAATCAATGATCACGTTACAAGTTAGGCAGGATGGCAAGATACCGGAACACGGATATGGTGCTAGAACAGTGATGCACACTCAACTACCTGAAATTGGACACTCAGAAATGCTCTTGGAGTTCTCTAGTACTTAATTTTAGAAGGTACTGATAAAAATATACAATTACTTCTTAGTTCAAAAGTCTTTTTACAGTACAATGCCCTTCCCTCCTTCACTTGCACAGTAACTACCCTGAAGAAAATTTTAACACATGTAGGGCCTTTCCCCTTGGAGAACAAGACTAGGAGCATTATAATAAAATCTAATAACCTCCAAGGTCATCTACAGGGATTCATATTTGTCAAATAAAACTGTGCACATTTCAAAGTGAAAAAGCAGCTCCACTCTGACAATAAGCAAGCTTATCAAAAAGGAACGGTGAATATTTGAGCCAGATTTTTCTGACAGAAAGGCAGCACAGAAAATATCAGAGCAATCACAGCCTCACCATAATGACCCTAATAGTAAACTATCTGCTAATAAAAACATGCAAGGCCGGGGGCTGGCTGCGAGACTAAAGGCTTACTCACATGTCTATGACAATTAGGACATTTTACAGACCTTGTAAAATACCCTGGTAAGACGTGACCTTGGTAAGGAATCATAGAATCATCATGGCTGGGAAGGACCTCAAGTCCAACCTTCATCCCAACATCTCTCTAACCACTGGACCATGGCCTCAAGTGCTCTATCTACTTGTTTTTTAAACACCTTCAGGGACGGTGATGCCACCACCTCCCTGGGCAGCCTGTTCCAGAGCTAAATAACTCTCTCAGTAAAGAGTTTCTTCCTAATATCCAATCTAAACCTCCCCCGATGCAACTTGAGGCCATTTCCTCTTGTCCTATCTTTAGTAATTTGGGAGAACAAGACCAGCACCAGCCTTACTACAACCTCCTTTTGACAGCAATAAGGTCAACTCTCAGCATCCTCTTCATTAGGCTAAATAACCCCAGTTCCCTCAACCGCTCTTCTTAGGGCCCGTTTTCCAGACCTCTCAGCAGCCTCATTGCCCCTCTATGGACCCGCTCCAGCCCCTCGATGTCCTTGTTATACTGTGGTGCCCAAAACTGGACTCAGTACTCAATGAGTGCTGAGGAAAACCTCAGAGTTCTTCTCATCTGTGTTTGAGAGGAGGAATTCAGACTACAAGTGGTACAGAAAAGGACTTTGGAAATCAAGAACCTGTCCTGCAAAAGTGAAGTCCATAAAATTGTTTTACTTAAACTATAAGATATTTTTTCCTTAGGAACACCAAGGAAGATGAGTAGAACAGCTAATGGACCTGCTGGCAAAATCCCCCCAAACACGCGTATCAAAGAACATGGGGCTGGAGGAAAGTTTTGGGGCAGCCTTCCACAAAGAGTAAGACAATGCAAGTGTTAAGATTTTTGTATCCACCAACACGAGGATATTGCTACGTTAATCAGGACATTGTCACAGCGAGGCCCGACAGTGATTAAAAAAATTAAAGCTCTGTAGCCCACATACTAATAAATACCCACCATCTGCATCCATCCCTCTGTGCTCCACAATAAAGAGGCATTAGCACAAGCCACATGCCACTGGGAGTAAAAGAAATAATATGGGCTTGAGAACAGGGTATATAATTTTTAATCTCTGCTCAATGTTCTGCAAGGGACAGAAGTAAATAAACTAAAATCAAGTTGCACTCCCCAGAGTGCCAGAACAAGAATGCTTTGTGAAGGACAGCCTGCCTCACATTCGTTTTGAGTCCGTTTCCTGCCATAGTCAGATCAGAACTCAGCGAGGCTCTACAGCCTCTACAGAGGCTCTCCAATTATAAGTTAAGGCAGACAGATTAACCTGGGATATTTCAGAAAGCCTAAAGAGGCAATGTTTGGCATCTACATAAATGTTCTACGTTTGCACTTCTGAAATCCCTGGTATGAGGAGATAACTCTTTCTATTGACATCTGCACTGAAGTGCAAGATGTACAGAACTCCTGGAGTTACACTGGAACACAGCCTGGAAAGTACCTGTGTCTAGCAGTATAACCAACAATATGATACAACTGCTGTCAGGCCAATCAAAGTCCCTCCCAAAAGGTGGGCTGAAGTTCACCCTCTTTGAAAGAGGGCCTGTTTCAACACCTGCCCACAAAACACTGCTGTGTTTTGATGTCTTCACAGAGAATACTACTGTGCCCATGTTATCCTTGTTTTCCTGGTTATGAAAGGAAACAGACTATTCTTCCTCGTAGTCAGCACAACAGCCTTATTTTCCTTTGAACTGATCTTTCATTACTGATACTACAACTGTGAATAGTATTCTGCAAGAAGCTTCTCCTGCCTCCTGGTAGTGTCACTGAATTCACACTTCCTTACCTTCCTTGATACCCATTAGGAACAAAATTGCTTTTCACACTCCTGTGACACTGCAGTTTGCAGCTTTGTTGTCCTCTCAACTAATCCTCCTCACGAAAAAGGTATGTCCCTCCTTTCAACGCACTGTATGCTCACCAGTGTCTGTGTCAGAAGAACATGTCTTCCATTTGATCACAGTTAAAGAGAGCAAATAGATGATCACATACAACAGCATCTTTCAGATATATCCTAACCTGTGAAACACAGAATTGTACTTTGCTAATTATATCAGTCTTTGTAGAGTGCCAGAGACTAAGCCTTCAATCTAGACATCTATCAACTGGCTGAGGTTCCAAACTTTTCAGCTTGGAAAAGCTCTGTAATAGGCTCTGATCCGATTCCAACATCAAGTCAATTATCAGCAGCAAGATAATGCTATGACGATTCAAATAAACTTCTTATAAGTCACTAATATAGATGGCAAAAGCTTAGGGAACTGCAGGGATTCTTTCCCTTACTTAATGAAAAGTATAGCTAAGTCAGCTGGCAAAAATAGGTCTATCAAACCATAACTTTTCAAACCTCTTATCAGCCCAGTCAACTCTTCTGTTGCAGTTTTTAAGTTAAGCACTTGAAAATCTCATCCAGAATGAAGGGTTACTTCCAAATAAGTATGTTTCCTTTGCTGTGTGCTACACATCAGTCCAGAAGGCACACTGAGATAAGAGCATTAAAGGGAAATATTTCACAGAAGGGAAAGTCATATGTAAACCAGGACAGAAAATTTATACCTAGTAATAAATCTTTTAATGCTATCTTCACAAGGAAATTTTGAATAACTCACACTTGTACAAGAACAACCTTTTTATTTTTTTAATAATAACTTTCTTTTTAAAATCCACTGGTTTACCCAATTTATGTCTCATTACCTTCTGCAAAACTTAAGTACTGGTTGGCACCATTCACCTCCTGACATGTGTTTGGGCTGGTGCTGAGCTACACTGTATGAGCAGGAGACATGAATCCATCTCACCCAGCCCATTACTTGTGTCGGAGCATCAACATAAGGTAGGGGGTGAAGACGTTGCCCAACTCCCTCCTGCATCTTGGGCAGTGATCTCAGTAGGAGTAAGTCTCCCACTCCTGCAGCTCACAGGAAAGACTTAAGCAAATGCAAGTGCCAGTATACCCCAGTTGAGAAAAGACAAAAGCTACTGCCTTCCCAAAGTAAACTACATTACATAAAATTCTGACAAGGCCAAACATTTGTACTTCTGAAAACTGGTTTTGTTTATGGTACATTTCACAATAGAAATCTAAAATGCAGCTCCTCAATCAAGTTTCTTCTATTACATCTAAAGAAATAAAACTTCTAATATGGGCTTAGGTAGGCATCATTTATTATTCCATGTCAGATTCAGAATATTTCTTCTGGATGATGACATCCATGCCATTTCCATTCATTAGTTATTGGCAGGCTCAAAAAATCCCCAACCTCACAGTAAACCAAAAACCTATAAAGGTTATCTACTGCCAGTGATACCCAGATAGGGTATGCTCTTTGTACTGATAAAATAGTAGAGGAGGTCTTGTAAAAGGCTGGAACATTCTCAGATTCTGGAGCTGTACACACACACTACAAAACCAGGACAAACTAAGCCTTGCATAAAGAAAAAAGAGGACAGGGTTTTGACAAAAATGTGCTATCATCACGACAAACATGTGTTTACCTCTTGCAAATTCTCAAAGCCATGAAACAGTCAGTGGGAAAGATCCACATTTAAAAAGGTGTTTGCATAGGGTGGGCAGCTGACTCCCAGGTTAAAAAGAGGAAGGTTTTACAGTATATGTTGAAATTTTCTTCTGCGAGTTTCAAACGTAAAGCAAGAAGAAAATCAGAATGAAACACCTGTATTTAAGAGACTTAATGTCAGCCTGGGCAGGTTAACAGCCTTGCACAGATCACTCACCATGATGAGGAACAAGCTACCCAAATTCAGTCATTTTCTTCTGAGACTTGGCAATTCCTTAGAAAGCAGGTCCCAACTACTCAGCACAAAACTGTCTTGGGTACTGTCTGACCACTCCTCTGAAAGCCCAGGAACAGCATCAATATGCAGGACTGGCAAGAAGCCTTGTCCAGGAAATATATTCAGTAATGAAAGCACTTCATGACAGAAGTCAGTACTACCAATAATTTAAGAGTCAAATTATTTAGGGGCAGTACTTTGGAAGAGGAGCGTTTCAAGCAGAGTTACACCTATTTTTGCACTACACTATAAAGAAACTTCGCAGGCTTTCCAATCTTTCAGGTTCTAATATCTGGGAACACTGTGATAAAGGCTGGCAAGGGGATTTATCCCAGCTGCCCCAAAAAGCCCTGGATTACAGATCAGGAAACCTTTGCATTTACCCCCAAAGCAATCCTTGCTGTCATCAATCAAAACTACCAAGGGTACAAATTTGGTTATTTTTGGTATATTAGCCATAACCAGCTTGTTGTGAGCAAACCACTGACTAGTATTTTCTCCTTTCTTCCACAGAAACTTCACTGGACCAAAAGAAAAAGGAGGAAGACATAGCAGAAGGGCATCCTTTGGACTCTCTAACTCCTCACCAGCTCCTCTGATAGCACCACCACCTCCCGTCTCTGAATCCAACCCAGTGCAGTGTTGGTTCCATTCCTGCCCTCACTCAGCTACAGCCAAAATCCCATTTTGCAGTGCTGGCAGAAGCCATGTCCACTTCCAGGAGAGGTACAGAGTCAGGACTTCTTTCTCATTTGCAGGGACCCACGGAAGTTACTGTAAGACTGTGAACTGCTGGCAAAGTACTTTGAAATAATTTGAAAGGTTATGTCAAAGAAACAGGGACAAATGTAAGAAATTACTGGGTGGTGTTGCTGACACCCCAGCAGACTGTGCTGCTGTTCAGTGAGACCTTGACAGGCCAGAGAGAAATTTAATGAAATATAACAAGGGTAAGTGTAGAGTCTTGCGTCTGGGCAAGAACAACCCCAGGTACCAGTATAGGTTGGGGACTGTTGGAGAGCAGCATAGGAGAAAGCGATCTGGGGGTCCCAGTGGACAGCAGGATGACCATGAGCCAGCAACGTGCTCTTGTGCCAAGAGGGCCAACAGCATCCTAGGGTGGATCAGAAGGGGGCTGGTTAGCAGATCAAGAGAGGTTCTCCTCCCTCTCTACTCTGCAGTAATGAGACCACATCTGGAATATTTCCTCCAGTTCTAGGCCCCTCAGTTCAAGAAGGACATGGAGCTGCTGAAGGGTGTCCAGCGTAGAGCAGTGAGGATAATGAAGGAAGTGGAGCACCTCCCTTTTGAAGAAAGGCTGAGGGAGCTGGGTCTCTTTAGCTTGGAGGAGACTGAGGGTTGACCTCATTAATATCTATAAATATGTGAGGGGTGGGTGTAAGGAGGATGGAGCCAGGCTCTTCTCAGTGTCATCTAGTGATAGGACAAGGGGCAATGGGTGTAAACTGGAACATAGGAGGTTCCATATAAATATTAGAAGGAACTGAGGGTGATGGAGCATTGGAACAGGCTGCCCAGGAGTGTTGTGGAGTCTTCTCTCTGGAGATGTTTAAAACCTGCCTGCATATGTTCCTGTGGGGCTTGGTGTAGGTGATCCTGCTGTGGCAGGGGAATTGGACTAGATGATCTTTCAAGATCCCTTCCAATCTCTAATGATTCTATGATTATATATTTGTCATGTACAACTCCATGACCAGAGGAAGACCAGACAAACAAAACTTGAAAGATTAACGTTACTAAAGGCAGTTTTCCATTTGCAGCTAAGTGCAATGACAAACCACTGAGATATCTCTCCCATCTTACTTCCTACAAGATATGTGCGTATTTGTTTTACAATTTGTTTATTTTAAAGTTGCTATTATGGTCTTTGCATCCTCTTTATAGTTATTGCCAATTAAATACTATTTTTTGGTCTATTTTCAGATGCCTAAAATGTTTTCATTGAGTGTCATCTGATCACTTTGAGACTTAGCTGGGGATTCTTTATTATTATTACGAAGCTGATTTTATCACTACAGACCAGGCCCAGGCCTATGGAAAAGCTCAGTACAAAGCTCAGCTCACCGGAGCATCTTAGGCAGAGCCTTGCCAGGCCCTTGAGAGTGAGAGCACCCACCTGCCTCAGCATCATCCCCACAGCAGCAGTCTCTGCAGTCCCCTAACTGCAGGGAGCATTGAAGCAGGAGGTGCTGGATTATATACATTTTTCTTGCCAAAGAAGCTGGTGAATCCAGCGCTTTTGTAGCTGTCTGAGCATCGGTTGGATTTTGTTGTGCCTTGAATCTCAGTAACTATTTCTCATCTCCAATCTCCTTTTCACTGCTTGATGAAATGCAGCCGGCTCTCACAGGTGCTTACCCTGTTTGCAAAGCCCATTCGCAGCTGCTTGAAAGGCCAATGTAAAAGCAAAGAGTTTCTAATACACCTGTGTACACAGCTCGTTCTGCTTCCTGAAGAGACCTTTGCATATGAAAAAGAGAGAGAGCTGGCTTTAACCTCGCTTTCCAAAACGCTTGGCTTTAGCTGGGGCACACCCCCGCTCAGCCGTACAAATTCATTAGTCCAGGGGCTACTCATGCATGAACCATCGGAAACTATCTGCTCTCACTAGAAGAGCTGCTTTTCTACCCAGAACCGATCACTCCTTACACAACACGTGTTTATTTCCTCATTCCTCGCAAGTAAAGTGTGTAAACCCAGGGATGGTCCAATTCCCGGCACACTGTGCATCCCTGGGATCACAGAACCTCATGAGAAGAGGTGCTGGTACGGTACCTCGGACTCTCACATGGCTTTCAGGAGTTTTCAAATGTAGAGGCTAAAGGATTAGACCTGTAACAAATCCTTGGTTTTTATGATAAACTTCTCAGGAAATCTTTTATATAAAAAGCTGCATATAAATGTAATTTTCTTTGTTTAAATAATCTGCCTGAGAGACAGAGAAAAGAAACGTAAAGCTATCGCAGCCAGCCACTGCCTCGATATTCTTTACATCAAATGGCTTAAAAAAATAAAAGCTGTTCATAGAAGTTTTGACCGGAGTTTAAATCTTGGAACGGGCAGTAATTCAAACAGACAGGCAGATACATGGGTTTCCTGATCTCATTTACGCTGGAGGAATGAAGCAGCCACACACTTTCTACTCACGCAGAACAGCGGGGTTTTCTACTTTCCTAGGAAAGGTAAAAATAAAACACAAAGGGGGGTGGGAGGTGGGTGCGTGTTAAAAACAAACCTGAGCAATCATAACGTTCAGAGCTGACAAAAGTTACTAACAGCGACACTGAAAGAGAAAACTGCTTCCAGGAGGAAGTGACAGACGGTAACTAAGAGACAAAAAATACAGGGAGGTGAGGAGACCTACGGACGGAACCCTCCTACTTTTAAATGAGCTTAACCGCCAAACAAACCGACCCGAATCGGTCCAAAAGATGAACTAACTAGTAACAATCCGGCTGCAGAACCAGCCCTACACCTGGGAACAGCAGCAAAAGCACCAGCCCTTCAGCCCACCGCAGTCACAACTTACTAACTACTTCATTAACTCATCCGGGCCGAACAAAAGAAACCTCAAAACCCACAAAAATACCCCAACCCTTGCAGGTAAAATGAACCGAGGTTGTTCTGAAGTCCTTACCAGCTTCATGGTGCTGTTGTTGTGCTCCCACCGCCACAGCATCACGCTCATGGTCCCACGCCAGCACCTGCTACGGACCCATCAGCGCCCCCGGGGGTCCCCTAGCTCCTGTTCCAGCTCCGTCGCCCATGGGGACCGCAGAGGAGGGACCAAGCGAAGCCTGAGAGCTCCAGGAGAGCAGCAGGGGCCGGGAGATCCCTCCTCCCCCGGCAACTCTCGGGGGAGGAATCTCCTTTAACCCCTTCGAGGAAGGTGGGGTGGTGGTGGGAGAGGGTCACTGCACTCCGGCGGGACCAGAGGGAAAACGGAGAGGTTTTTAAACAAAGTGGGAGAAGAGGGACAGAATCAGGCGGGCAAGGTGACTAGGATGCTCTGCAAATGAGTATTTGAACATATGAATGGATGGAGTGAAGCGAGCGTGGGATAGAGAGGTGCCTGAGGGTACTGGGCGTATTTTAGAGCAAACCAGTAAATTACAGGGGGTTTCTCCCGAGTTTGACGAGCTGACGCAGTTCAGAGCTCGGCTCCCAAACAGGGCTCGTTCCATCAGCAGTTAGTGCAGCCCAGGCTGCTCCACCGGGGCTGTTACTTGTACTTGAGTCTGCTCGATGGGGAAAGACCAGACTTGTCCTCAGTGAAAGAGAATAATATACTATTGCCTTAAAAATGATTCCACACATAGACACAAGATATCAGCTACAGCAATACACATTTCACATTTCAAGAGATCAGTAAGAGCGCTTAAAATATCCAGGATGGCTGTATTTAATCAGTAACACACTTTGTCACATTGTAGTTAAGATACAGCTATTAAAGATCTGCGAAAATGCCAAACTATTCCACAGCTTCCCTCTTGCATTCTTCTAGAACCCCTCTCCATTCCCCTGAAGCGCCTTGCTCTGCACAGAACCCAGACAAGTCACTCAGCCGTGGAAGATTGGTATCTGATCTTTCCCAAAGCCCTATGAAATCTCAAGAGGGAGGGTGCCTCATGCCACTCGGCTGTTGCTTCTCACCCTTCGGTTCTGGAGAAGGCGCTATACCTGATAAAGAAGGATCCTTGGGGGACAGGAGATCACAGCAACTCCATCAGTGGCCCCACAAGCTGGCAGCTCCACATGCCCCAGCAGCTCACAGCACGGCTGCATCCCTGCCCAGTGCTCCAAACCTGCGTCTCAGGGGTGGGTGTCTCTGGATTTGCCAAGCCACAAATGAATGACAGGGAACTATGGAAAAAAACCCATGTTTGAAGCAATTCCACGACCCACCCTTTTCCCACCCTCTCTCCAAATATAAATTGTGAGTCACATAGATAACTTCGCTGGCTGCAAGAAATGACCGCAAGCATAACCGGTGGCTAACAGACCAGGAGCCATGACCAGCTCCTGTCAGCCTGCCATCAATTGCCAAGTGTTAATCACTTTAATATTCCTGTACAGAGATCCAATCCTCACACCCAGCACTCTATCAGCCACTGAAGCACTGGAAGTTTTAGCCCTAAGCAGATGCTTCTTAGCTAAAGTACTTGAATCTCTTTTTCAGAGCAAGGTTTATGCCTGCAAAACTTGAATCCATGATCCTGTACCTGTAATGGCCCACAGCTGGCTTCAGGGGCCAAAAGGACTAACTATAACAAATTTGTTATCACAGAACAGATTTTTTTAAAATCAGATTTTTTTTAAAAGGAACAAGTTGAAGGAACTGTTCCATTTCTCATCCAGCAATTCCCCTATTGTATGATTTTAGTGCACAGGGTGTTTCCTGTACCCATTCTGTATGTTGCTGCAGAAGCATCAGTAAATAATTGTGCATAGACACACTTCCATAAGGAACACATGCATCATTGTCTTACTGAAGTCTTTTCCCTCACAGTTACTGTGACTTGCATTTTATTCCCTATGTATGTGATCGTTATCCTGTTCCAAGCTGTTAATTTTTGTAAGCGATAAGGAAGAAGGAATAATTATTGAAACGAAATTAATTTTCCTTCACTGTTAAAGGAATTCCTCTGCCAATCTGGGTAGCTTTATACACATATATAGCTATACAGAGAGAGCTGTATGTTGTTTAAAGACTATGCATACAGGTTACGTTTGAACCATAGAAGTAAAGTTTCAATCCCTTCTTGAGGATAAAGAACTCTTGTTCTTTCACTTCAGGTCAACATGGACCAAAGCTCTAGTACAGCCAAATCTTCCCAGTCAGCCATCTACATAAGCAAGTACCCTGCTGAAAGGTCATTCCTACCGCATTCAAGAGAGGAGAAGGTCATTGCCCATTTGAGGCTCAAACATAAGATGTATGGTCTTCAGGAGGGTGGAAGGCAGACACAATAACCTGCTGACAGAGCCATGAATGAGTGAATGAATGAATGTGTTTGGAGGGGAAGCCTGGCTGTGATGCCAAAGGGATTTTGTAAGAGCATCCTACCAGCCCCTCGGAGGAGCTGCCAGTGTCTGTAGTGCCTGCTCCTCACTGAGCTGCAGTGTGTCCCTTTCTCACTGCTGACACAGTGGAAACACCACAGGGCCTTCCCACTAACGTGCTGGCACCTGCCTAAATATCATGACTGAAAGATTGTGCTGTGCTTCCAAAATCCACACTGACTGCAGACAAAACCACAAGGGAGCTGAGGCAACAAGGAGCTTTATGCTTGCGGGATTATAGCCCGTACAAAGGGCCAAGAGAACCCACAGCACAAGTCAGGCTAGCCTCAGACATCTCCTAAGCCTCTTAAAAGGCTGTTGGTGATCTGCTCTGCCAGTTTGAGCATCCAAATGTTTTCATTCAACCCTCAAACTGACACCAAAAACAGATTGAGAGAAGCAAAGGAGAGGTCTCAGGAAATCGCAGGTTCTTGTCTACCACGGCAGGGGAAAACTCTGTCTTTGGAACATTTTCATGATGCTCTAGTGCTCAGGCAACAGGATAGAGCCAAATATGAGCCAAATCCTCAAACAAGGGACCAGCTATAGACCTTAAAAAACAGACATGGATGGAAGGACACGGGCTTTAAGTACTTATCAGTTGACCAGTGCTGTTTCTTTGAATACAGTTTGCTGTCTGTTTTCACATTAACTGATGTGGAGTGTTTTCTCATTTTATCCCTTACAGGCCAACTGAGTGTGGAGAACACAAACAGAGATGCTCACTGTAATCAGTCTGAAATATTAACGAAACAAAACTCCTGAGGTTAAAATGTGAGTTCTGTGCCTTCCAATCAATCCAAAAATGTATTAATACCCTTAATTAAAATCTGTTTTGCTTTTAAAAGCTTTTCTGTGATGGATTTTCCTAAACCAGCCTTGATTTGGGATGAACATCCCCTGAGCTCTGATACCGTTGCCCGGTGTAACTGGAATTTATTTCTTCCATTAGAAAATAAGACCTCAGAGCTGCCTTTCATCCTCCTATCTCTCTTTTAGTTTCCCTTGACAGAGTGAGAGAGATAAGATTTGGACTGAGGTTGGTTAAAATCTGTGCATGACCTCTTGCCCCTGGCAGCATCACGGCAGGAGTCCCTCCCTGCTTGCTGTGCGCCAGCGTTGCAGAAAGATCAGGGAGATGCCTTTCAAATACAAAGCCTGGTTTCAAGAGAGAACACGGATGGGATATTTGCTTGTATTTGAATTCTTTAACCATAAAGCCTTAGTCCTCTCTAGAAAACTTTGCTGCAAACTCTGACGACACATACGTGATGACACAGAGACAGCATTAAGTGGAACCTTCAGAAAAGGACATTATTTACATCTCTAATGGGCATCTAAACATCCCTTTAAAGCATTAAACAATACGCCTGTTATGCACTGGTGAGTCTGTGATGACAGAGAAACACGAGTGTCCCCAGCACACCCCGCACTCTAATGAGCCATCATTCCAGTTCCCAACACTTTCCAAATGAAACGGTTGGAAAAACAGGAGGAAACAGGTGTTGGAGACATTCAGAATGAGCTCGGTGCACACAGTCATTATCCACAGAGCATTTACTATAAAGCAAGCCTGGGGAAATCCGTTCACGAATAATCCATTGTTTGCCTATGAAAAATATGTGTGCTAACAGCTTGCTCCGCACTCATTAAACAAAGTCACGCTCTCGTACTTAGCCACTACTTTTGCTTTTTAATCACACAGCACTTTGCTATGGTTTTTGTTTAAAAAGGGGCTGTGTTATTAGAAAATGTTACTACCACTGTTCAATGCATTTTGGTCAAAAATACAAACACCTTCCATTCACCGAATACTGGATTTTTATGTTTTTTCCCTAAATGTCGATAACTGCTTGTTTTCCCTTTCATGCTTTACAAAATAAAAGTATCTATACAACTAAAACACTGGTTAATCAGCCCCAAGTTGTCAGTAACAGTATTTTGCTCTGCCTGAGGTAGGGCAGAAGGGCAGACGAGCTCACAGATTCACAACACAGGCTAAACAAGAATTTTCATTCCAAAAATAGCTGTCAAAAAGGTGCTGAACAGCAGCTTTTGAATTAAACATTTTCCAACACAGCAGATCAGTTACCTTGTATTGAGTGGTGTCCTGGGACCCAACAAAGGAGCTACCCAAGTGGTTAATCTTGGTTTCTCAGCAGTTGTTGGGAGGTTCTGGTGGACAGAGACAGCCTGTGCTGTACCAGCATTCCAACAGTGAGAATGAGGTGGCCTTGACAGTCACAGGCCCATCAGCCTCCCACCAGCCCCAGGAAGAAGTACAACATGAGGGAGAGAAACTCAATTATTCCACAGCTGAAGCAGACACTATTATTACTGGCAGATCAGCATCCCTCTCTGGAAAATGAGTCCAGTTAAACCAGTATTTTCAGCTGAGTTTACAGAAGCTTACGAAAGCGATAAGGCAGCTGTGATTCTGCAAGGAGGCTCCTGCATTCGTGTCTCCTGACACACTGGAAACCAGAATAACAACAAATCACCCCGGCATGTATCAGCTGGACTGAAAAGGAACTAACTGGTGAAAAAAATGTGTGTTAAATGAGAAATTATCATTAAGAAAATAAGCAGCATGATTGCATTTCACAGGAATAATTTTCAGCCCTACTTTTCTGAGCAAGCCCTAAGAGGGGGCATGAAACGGTTAGGAAATCTGCAGGTGGCACATTGGTAGTGGGAGAAGTTAACAATTAAAAAAAAAAGATACCAAACTTAAAGAAGCTCTCACTTGCTGCATGAATGGTAGGGCTGGAATACAGCCAACGTAACCTTGTAACAGCGAGTACCTAACACCCTCACAGAGCAAAGGAATTCAGCGAATTTGAGAGATTCAGGGATCTGGAAAGATCATCACTGGGATGATGGACCATTGCTGTGCCGGGGTTTGTGCTGTGGTTGTAGGGGTAACGCAATTCTTGTACGTAAGAACAGGTGGGCTTTCAAATAAAAACAGGCTTTGTCACCTGCTGGTTCACTGTCAGTTTGCGTGCAACGGTTCAGCAGGTTCATTAACCTTTGGAGAGGCTTCAGAGGAGAGCCCAAGAATGACTTACAGACTGGAAAATGCTTCTCACAGGACAAGAGTCAAAAAGCTCCATTTCACTTGTCAAAGAAGAGTAAGGGCAAATGAGAGCGTAACATGAACCAATTAAAAAAATGAAAGCAATTCAGGAGAAATCACGTGGACTGTCTTATGGAGGAACTCGGAGTGAATTACCGTGTTTATTGTAATCTTACTTTATCATCAAAGGCTGCTTCTGAACTCCCAACAGAAGTGCATCAGTTAGCGACACATCTGTTCCTGCCCACCTTTGTAGCTCACTGGTGTCAAAGACAACTGATCACAGATATGGTCACTGGTAAGGCTGAGATTGCTTCTGGAGGGGGAGCACACAATGCAATAACCTTCCTTGTAGCCCAGTCTCTGATAGGAGAACATGTTTCAATGTAAATTTTGAGCTTCCTGAGGAATAGGAGGCTTGTAAGGAAAGCACTGCTACACCCACAACTCTTACAGAGAAGGGAAGCCAGGAAAAAGGACACAGTCCTCCCTGCTCTTGAACTCTGGAGTACATCAGACATCACCCCACCAGGCAAAGCAAAATATTTTAACAATTAGTTAGCTTTTGATGTCTGGTTGATAATTCCACACTATTAGGGCTAGATCACTCAGTGTTTTCAACACACATTGGCCTCTTTTCCTCCCAGGCATGTGCCAGCACAAGTGAAAGCATCAAAAACGCTGCTAGAATCTGTACTGTCACCTGGCTCCTGCCAGCAACCCAAAGTAACATCCAGCAGCCTTCAAGGACTGAAAAGAACATAAAAGTAGTGGAAAACATCTTGTGCTCCATCCCAAGTTTCAGACTGCTTGTACTCAACAGCTCACCCCACCAAGAAATAGCTGGGGCTTGTGGGGTTTAAGTTCTTGATTCAATACACAGTGTGATGGAAAAAGCTGCTACACAAAGTAGCAAAAATAACCCCACAGAATAACCATGAGTTGAGCAATGCTGACATTATTAACTAGGCTGCTCACTGATGAAGAGCAGTAAATTCCCACTGTGGTCTGCAGGAGTCAAGTGCCACAACCCCCACAGATGAGTCAGTGACTGAAAGGAGCCTTTCCTCACCATCTCACCTCTCTGCCCTGGCTCTCCACATTCTCCCTTCTCCTGTTCACATCGCAGGAGCACCAGTGAGGACATGGTTTACAACAACATTCACCCACTTGCAGGAGTTCCCAGGCAGGATATTTTATTCACAGGATACACAGTGAAATCTCTGTAAGCATCCAGCAGAGCCCAGCCCTGAGCTGGGGAGACACATCGGCAATTCATCTTTACCCACTGTGGTCAGGTATAAGAGAGCAAAGCTCTTGCTCCAGCACTAACATCACCAAACACGTCATGCTATCCTACAAACATTAACAAACCCCCCAAGGCCACTCAGTATTAATGCTTTTGGGGTTATTCCCTTTAATCAAGGCAGGTATTTGTTTCCTCACTATAGCCAAAGCAAATAAAAATAAAAACGTGAGAAATGAATAAAGGTAGCGTTCTTTCTTAGCTCTGGCTATAACACAGCACTGCCAGAGAAGCTCAGCAACTTGAAAACTGATCTCAAAAAGGACTGCAGAGGACAACAATCCACGTGTCAGCTTTGCCAAGAAAACCTCCTATAGATCCCTCTCCAAAAATCTCTTAGGGCAGCGTTATCTCTGGATTATGACTTGCTGAATGTAATCCCAGCTCACCCTCCCAGCTCTGTGACCTTACGTGCCCTGTGCCCAGTTTCCCAACATGTAAAAGAACAGAATAATTACCACATTTTAGAGATTTGGTAAGGTTTCAACAATCAAAGGAATAGGATGCTGAGGAATGGTATCTACAGGCAGCTCCTCCCAAATACACAGTTCTACAGGTGATATAATGTTTAGATCCCATAATTTCATGTCTTCATGAGCCATATGCACCATCCATCCATCCGTCCATCTCTATTCTACTAGAGAAAAGAAAGAGGCCAAGGAGCAAACCTCCTCCTTTGGGATCTCTCTTTATAGCAACACTCAATATGTGAGAAAGTGGCCCCTCTTAAAAGTCTAAAAACCATTGGTAAACATTTCTGTAGAAAATACCTTAGTAATATCAAACAAAAATAGCTTGACTGACTGCATTTGAGATTAATTCTTGATTCAGGTTGTTTTAGTAGAAAGATTCCAATACAGCCAGAAAAGGGTTATCTGCTTGGTTTCTGCCAAGTTTTTGGCCAGTGCACTTAGCAATAACTTTCAGCAATCCCTTCATAAGCTGATGCACAACATGAAAAAGTGTTTAAATTACAGTCTGTAGATAAAGCTGCTCAGTACTAACAAAGGAGCCCTCAACAAAACTTCTGAAACCTGTTCCATGAAAGAACATCTACCAAGATTTAACTTAAAAATACCTGTTACTCCAAGCTTTGCTAAGCTACCCGGAGCACTAGATACCGATTGATATACACCAGTTCCTCTTGCAAAAGTGTTTCCTTTCATCACAGAATCATAGGGTTGGAAGAGACCTCCAAAAGGCATCTAAGTCCAACTCACCAGCAACCAAGCAGGGACATCACTCACTAGGCCAGATTGCCCAGAGCCCCATCCAGTCTGATTTCCATACTCTCCAATAACTTAAATGAAGCAGTTGCTAACTCAAAAGCACAAAATTGTGTGAACATAATGGCCTATAGGGTAGATCACACAGAAATTTATATTCTGGATCACATATGCAAACAGATATAGAATAAAATATAACGATCTGAACTAACTCAAAGGCTGCATTTAGAGTTGAATCCAGACAGTAGTTCACCTGTAAATGTTGTAGTTAACTTATTATGGATGGCAGTGCCATTATAGCAATCTTCCAAACTAATCTGATTTCAAAGTAGTATTCCTAGTGTCCATGGAAGCTTCTGGGTGGGACTGCACTCTTCACAAGTTTCCATCACTGCCTTCTCAGTTCTTATCTTGAACACTAAACAAGTAACTACAATGGCTTCTTGACAATGGCACAAAATTGGCACAGGTAATGGACGAACTGGGCCATACCATTAACTTCTGATTGCTATTAGAGTATTATCTCTGTTTCAGTCCCCTGAAGACAACAATTTGGAGGTAAAAGCATAGTCCATCAAAAATGGTCTGTATATTTGTTGAAAATACTTCCTATTCTTGAAGAGAGCTGGTGAAAGACCAACATTGCCAAGCACAGCAGGGCTGGGATTGAACTCACCTCTTCTCCACAATGTCAAGTCACAGGATGAGGGAAAGCTCTTGGTGCAGGCTTGTAGAGAAAAGCACATTCCCAGCTGCTGCACAACAACATTTGGGTTTGGAAGTCTATACATTATAAATAACCAGACACATGGAAGGAGAAGAAAACCCCTGGTCCTGTGCCAGGGATGCTTAAACTGACAAGAAGGATGCTACGGCCCTCCTCTGTCCTCAAGAAATTCACAGTTCATTCAGTAGCCCAGCCAAAAGAGAGATTAAAAAGTTCCCATAAGCTTTCTGTACTATCAGTGAACCTTCTACCTGAGCTAAGAAATTAGACTGTAGGGAGAAACTGGGAAGTATTTAGTTGGTTGGAATTTTTTTAACACAGGGAATACTGCTGTGAAAAACACAACTATGTGACAGGATCACACACAGCAGGAATGATTTCTTCTTCCTCTGCATACCCAGAGCATTCTGAGTGGAATCATTGATTCTTTTTCTTTACCACAGAAACACCAGTTGAGCCTGTCATGGGGCAGTTGGGAGAGCTCTACTTTGACACTATAAAACAACGATAGGAGGAATTAGATAATGAGAGCCTTAACTGAGCCTCAATAGAGCACAATGTGCATCTCCTTTGATAATCGCTGAGATAAAAGTAGTGTTGAAACCTGCATTCAAGATGCGCAGTAACTGAAAGCTTCAAAGTGTAGTGAAACACATTACAGTCCTGTAGTATTTCAGCATCTTAAAGGATTAGCCTGCTAAAGCCAAAACTTCTCCTTAGTTGTCTGGGCTACTTCTGCTCTGTTACGTTACCCTTCTAGCCTTTTTTTGTCTTGCTTCCTGTGCCAGCCTCCCCTTGGCTTACTGAACATCTGGGTTCAGTGGAACTTCCTCACTGTATGCAGACAGCAGCTTGATAACAGTCGAAGTAACAAGGAATTAGTACTTACCACATGCTCAAGTTCAGGTTTTGAGATGTTTTTAACGTGCTTTAACACACCATAGATGAAACCAAATGACAAGAAAACAAACTTTGCTTAACAATTTCTGTACTTCTCCTTTTGTTTTTAGAAACTATTTGAAGCTCATCCTTGCTATCTGCTTTCAAATTCTTCACAGAATCACAGAACATTAGGGATTGGAAGGGACTTCGAAAGATCATCCAGTCCAATCCCCTACCACAGCGGGATCACCTAGATCAAGTTGCACCGGAACATATCCAGGCAGGTTTTAAACGTCTCCAGAGAAGGAAACTCCACAACCTCCCTGGGCAGCCCCTTCCAGTGCTCTATCACCCTGACCATGAAGAAGTTCCTTTTCATATTGATATGCAACCTCCTCTATTCCAGCTCACACCTGTTGCCCCTTATCCTATCATTGGATGACACTGAGCACAGCCTGGCTCCATCCTCCTGACACTCCCCTTTTCCATACTTATCAACATTAATGGGGTCACACCTCAGTCTCCTTTTCTCCAAGCTAAAGAGATCCAGCTCCCTGAGCCTTTCTTCATAAGGGAAGTGTTAATCTCCCTTCATCATCTTTGTGGCTCTGCGTTGGGCTATCTCAAGCAGCTCTGTGTCCTTCTTGAAAAGAGGGGCCCAGAACTGGACACAATATTCCAGATGTGGTCATCTCATCAATTAAGAAAACACTGAGGTATCTACAAGGTCAGAAGAGTTTGCAGGGGCCCACAACTCAGCTGAAGACATTCTTAGCTTCTACATCTCTGCAGGCTGAATTGTGTACAAACAAGGAATGGCAGTGGGGACAGAAGTAGAAATGCTGAGGACAAAGGAACAAACAATAATGAAAAACTGCTCTAGGCTATATCAAATAGAAATTAAAATTCTATTTCATGATGCTGGCAACATACATCCAAATCTCACCACAGCCCTACGACTTTAAAAGGGTAAACAAATTATGAGCTGCCTAGGTAGGGGTCCTGAAAACAACTTATCTAAGCAAAGCTTTTGCAGTCACTGGATTAATGCTTCCAATACTCTAGAGGGATTATAAGTTGATTGAAAAAAGACCAAACCCACAAAAATTGCATGTCCTGACCCCATGAATGTCAAATGGGGTTTTATTACTGTAATCAATCTACTTGAAATCACTCTAAAATGAGTTGGTCTATATCGATGTGACAGTGGCAGAGAAAGCACTAATTACTTTAATCCGTTCCCCACACTGGCCAAATCTAAATTGTGATTTGCAGCCTGGTCTGATTTGAACAAAGTAATTAGCACTTACTAAGATAATTGTATTTATCAACACCAAATTGAGAGAGAAGCCTCTCCCACGAACATAACGGCATTTTGTCTAGGGTTCAGTTAAACAGTTAACAGGGTTTTAGTTATAAAACCCTATTGGAATACAAGGCAGTTTTCCCCCTCAATTGCACCGTTTCACATTGCTTGCCTGTCTGATTAGCTACACACCTCAGTACCAAAACTACCGGTGGTCTGTACCACCAATGTGAATGTACCTTAGAAAAAGAAAAAATCCAATTAAGATACAGTGGATCTAACTCTTCTTTGAAGTTTGACCATGTAATTTAGAATTTGACCTTCATATTCAACTTGGATAACTAGCGACAACAAAAGCTACGAGGTAGAAAAGAATCAGACCTGATCTGTACGTAAAATTAAACATTTCTTACTTTTAGCAAACACCCTTTTGCTGATGTGAGGCTATGTCCTAAGGAGGCAATTGTAATCCTACTTTTAAGCTATTTAACAGGTTTTAAAACCACATCAAACTACGCTTTGAATATCCTGAAGTGTTGTAGTTGTGGCCACAACATTATTTTTTTTACAAGTCAGACGAATAATAAACCCTAGGCTCATGTACTGGGAAGCCTTGTATGCTGCAGTGGTACTTACTGTGAGAGGAAGCAAGAAACAGAGCTCAAGGTTCACCCTGAGCAAATTTGTCTACCCAAGCTACACCGTATTATGTCACCAAAAGACTTGGCAACGCAACAAGGGCAGTGCCTGGAGATTCAAACACCAAGTTGGACCAATTTTCTGTAGTCATCTGCCTCAGAAGATATTTCTCTAACTCAGTGGTTCTTTATCCCAAAATTTTTCACCCAGCAAAGCTTTGTTTCCCATATGACATGAACCTTCGACCTTCCCAAAACACTAAGCAAAGATATGTACAAACCCTGTAGAAATCATGAGATAAGCTCAGATTCTCTACTCCTCACACCTGCTTTTACTGTCAGGCATTCTTGACAGTAGCAAGGATGAAATCGTATGCAAGGTTGATCACAGTCTAACAATTGGAAGGCGTATGGAAGAGGGCTGCCTCAGGATGCCTTCCAAAAAGCTATGTGTTCTGTTCTCAAGATTTGGCAATGCACTCTGCTTCTCTCATTGACACTCATGGGCAATAAAATTTGGGGTCCTCTTAGGCTTCAATTGAACCATGCAGGTAAGATTACAAGGCCTATGGAATCCAGGCTTTGTCATCATGAATTTGAAACATTGCCCCTAGCTATTGCTCTCTTAAGAAAGTTTCATTGAGTGGTTTTAAATCTAAAGGGCAAGCCCAACATAAGTCTCTTTAAATAAGTTCATTCCAATCTACTTGTACCAGCTACTGGCAGACAGCTCAGCTAAACACTTCATCCTGAGCTTTCCGCATCCTCCATGCACAGCCCACATCTGGACAGTTCCTGCTTGCCCTGGGGGTGCCCACACTCCACTCATGGCCAGCCCTTCAACTGAGAAGTTACAGACTCACAGGGGCTGGGAAGCCACCTAAGAAGTCGTGGTACACCCAGCTCCAGCAGCCACCTTCATGCCACCACTTTTGCGTGCTGCATTGCATGGGAGCAGAACCTGAGCCGAAGGAGGGCAAGATGTTCCCATGAGGGCTGGAAAGGAAGATGCTCTTCCAAGGCCCTTTGGTGTGCTGGCAGAACCACATAAGAGACTACAAATGTTTAGTTACAAATAGAATATTTGCTAAAGAAAGGGCACAAAGTATTTGCTTTCATCCATTTTTACTGCACATTACAGTCTAGGATCACTGTAAGCAGCATGTGTTGTGCCCACGTGACCCAATTCATTTCCCAAGTACTGCAAGGACTAGGCACATAGGAACCAGAAAGGAAAGAACCATCACACATGAGAAGTAACGTCTGGCTTCCATGTCAGGAAATATCAGTAACTGAAATTGGTAGCAACTGATGGACAAAACACTGTTCTGCCTCGCGATGGTTTAACTGATTCTGGGTGAAATGATGAAGACTGCTAATAAGCCTAGAAATCAAATAAACCTTAAGTCACAATATTGAACAGCAAGTTATCAAATAATGATACTTTCTAGTCAGAATGGTCTTCTGCAGCCAAAAGTAACAGCAGGAAGGCTGCTTGAAAGAGCCCAGCGAAACCTGTGTACATGAGGTGAACCCTTTCAATAAACTTCAAGTCCTTACAATCATCTCACTCTGCCTTATTCTCCTGTTGGTTTCTGTCAAGACAGTTAAGGACTCTGCTGATGGGAGAAGAAAAGTCAAAGTCACTACACGTGGCCCATATAACTGCCTTTACTGTCTGTGCATTAAGATCAATTCAAGTGGAGATCTGCTGTCTCTATGGACAGCATATTTGTCTTGTACTCTTAACCCTGACAGATGGGACCTGATTCCTCTGAAACAGGAAGTACTGGGAGGCTTCAGTGGAAACACCAATATGTGACAAGGACCGTAATAGCCACTCCAAATACTTCCCCCCTACTCTTCCATGTCAATGTTACTTTCCTTCACTCTGAAAGATTTTAACAACATATTGACTTTCTTAGCCCAAATCCCAAGGAAATGCTTGCAGCTTTAATGGATTTATATTTGTCCCTAAAATTGAGAATTTTATATGTGGCTGCTGCAGAGTGAAACAGGTCAGACCCTGACCTAAGTGTTTCAGCAAGCAGGCCATGCTGAAGGGATTCAGAGATGTTCATTACCTCTGTTCCCATCTGCCGCCAAATCACAGCCTGCTTCTGACAGAGACACTTGGAGCCTGGGAGAACTTCCCATTACCTCCTGCATAAGGCAGAGTCTGAATTCACAAATCATACTTATTTTATGAGTTGCCAGCCACAAGTGCTTGTCTGGCTGGAAACCCAAAGGAATCGGGCGCTTGCTGAAGCTACCAGTGGTAGCTCTGACACAATTAACTTTCAGTCTCTACTAAAAGAAACAGCAATCAAAGACGTCACACATTACCCAACCCATGTGAAAACCTATGAACTTGTAGCTACTGCCCACCCCATTCAGAGCAAAGTTTCCATACAAACAAGGCGAGCTTCCCCCTACCAACTCACAGCTCAGCTCTTATCACGAACAGATTCTCTCAGCTGCGTTTTCCTCCTTTTCTAAAAGACTGCAGATGGCTTCCTGCACAAACCACCTCTTACACACTGAAACCAGCTCCCTCCAAACTTGCTCCTGTTCCCCGCCCCCATAGGCATGATATATAGCGACCTTCCTGTCAGAAGGCTGGGAAAGAACTGCTCAATAGGGCAGGGAACGACAGGGTGATGGGTCATAGCTTTAACCTGGAAAAGGGTAGATTTAGGTGAGACATCACAAAAAAGTTCTTTAATCTGAGGGTGGTGGATCCCTGGAACAGGCTGCTTAGAGAGGTGGTGGAGGCCCCATCCCTGGAGCCATTCAAAGTCAGGCTGGATGGGGCTCTGGGCAATCTGTCCTAGTTAGAGATGTCCCTGCTTCTTGTAGGGAGTTGGATTAGATGACCTTTAGAGGTCCCTTCCACCCCTATGATTCTGTGGTTCTATGATGATGCTTAAAGAAAGGTTAATTATTTGGGGTTTTGTTTTTTTTTTAAACATTGTCCAAGCCCAAAAGCAATGTCACCATAAAATACGGTGGATATTTTGACCTCGTGAAAAGAATGATCTGGAGCTATCACAATAATTCTGATACCCAATAGCTACTCAATCCCAGGCTAACGGGGACATCGAAGAACTATGAGGTCGTGTTCGGTTTTGCCCACCACCACCAGGTGGCAATAGCAGCCCAGCTAAACCAGTCTAGCCCATCTAACGGCATCAGCAATGCAGCTTAAATCCATCTAACAGCAATAGCATCCCCGCTAAACCCATGTAACAGCTCCGTAACATCATGGAACTTTCTTATGCTATATAGCCTTATGGAATAGCACAAAGCACACTACTGCTTCGCTATCCAAATATATGTCCAAAAGTATGTGGCATCTGGAAAAGCCAAGGAAGATGGTTTTGGCTGACCTGAGAGCAACAGAAATACAGTGGGACTGTATTGGACAGAATGACAGCTCAGAAATGGGTCAGCTTTCAGTGCGTTTCTGTGTGAGTTAGGACTTGATGGTCTCATTTTACCAACTAGTTTAAGTTTGATCAAGAAGCAGAGGTGGCTTGGTGTAAGGAAATTAATTGCCACTGAAAACACAAGTATAGTTGCAGGCATCGCACTGGAAATCAGAGAGCATTCAGTATCCCAGGACCACAGTTTCTTAAACTTCTTAAGTTTCTTAAGGCAGCTTAGTAAACATATCTGCAGGTTTGTTTAGTTTTTTTTCAAGTGAGTTGCAGGAAGGACATATTCCTGGGTAAATTCACACATAAAGTTACATCTCTGATCTGACCTCACCAGAATCCATTTAGGATTACAATAAGATAGGCAAAAATCAGAGTCAGTGAGCTACACTTGCTTTGCAGAATGACTTCAGTGACTTCAGACTGCCGTTAACTTCCATCTCCAGCACTACCAAGAACCACAGTGTGCTTTCTCCTAGCAGCCATGCTTCTCGGATTAGCTCACTGACAGAATCAAAAACGGTTTTATAGGATCCTAAAGCAGACTTGAATAATTGGCACTGTAAATGCTGTTGTCTACTATGATTTTTGTGTTAAATGAGCTGGATCAACACCTGTATCCCTTTCCATAGCAGCTACTGAGAGATGCCACGAACACCCAGGTCTCTGTTAGGGCTATCAATCCTTCCTCAGCCAAGTTTAATGAAGGGTTTCAGCAAAACACGAACAAATTATTCTTCTAAACTAACTGGCACAGACAATCTCTCTCCCACGTGGTGTTTCACCTACAAGACATTAACCGATTCAGATGCCCACAGTACACCACAACGCCCTGCCAGTCCTACACAGAACAGTGACTAGAAGACAAGTCAGACTGCGGTCTCTGGTGGAAGGGATGCCTGCTTGAAGCCTCCCACTTCTTCCAGCACAAGCCCATGCTCTACACTGACTTTCCCCACTGTGGAGAGGCACCAGGAAGCAGAAGGGAAGGGGGTTGCTTCCTAAGGCTGAGAAGCAATAGCAGCCAGTTCCACTCTGGTTCATTAGGAAGAGCTAAGTTAGTTGACTGGGAGGGAAAGAGGAGCCAGCTGTAAAATGCTAAGGCATGCCCCCTCAGTTATGGGAGGGGATGAAAGCATTAACACTTTGTCACAAGTCTTACCTCAGGACTGTGTGTGTGACCGGCTGTTCAAATACAAGTTTTCCTTCCAGGTCACTTTAGTTTTTAAAGCCAGTTCCAGAATTGCCTGCAATTTTATTTGTAAAGCTGAATTATGATTTTAACTCAAGACGTATTCTAGCGCCTTCAGAATTTAAAATAAGAAATCAGAATGACATTGCTCACTGACTCCAGCTGCGATACGCTTGTTATTTCACACATTCACCCACGCTCAGTTTGAAATTCAGTTCACATATGACAACTTGAAAATTGGTTTAAATGGCAAGTAATACATGGAAGCTTTCGGTCCCCCCACCCCGCTTTTTGTTTCTTACATCCCATAAGCACTGAAAACAAGGGGATGTAGGGTGGCAGATCAAATACCTCCTGAAGGTACTCCAAAGCATCAGACACCTGAGCCACGTGTGTCAAACTCTGCAAAACAAAACCATGGCACAGGAAACCCAAAACACACACGAATCTGAACTATTCTTCTGGGCATTCAGCCTCAGGCTTAAGACCGAAGCTATTCACAGCACCCTGTAATACCTCTGTGCCATTGCTAAGCCAGTTGACTGACATTTTCCTTTCAGCCTCCTGAACAGCAGCGATGCAATGCGGTAGAACTGGCTGGACCTCCACATAAAAAGACCACATAAGTAGGGTTTTGCTCTGTGTTCAAACTGGTAAAATTTGCAAAGCTAAACACAGAGTCAACCTGCTGCACACAGCAATACGGTAGCTCTGGTTCTCTAGAAAAGAAGCTATTTTTAAACTGCAGTAGCAATGTTAACTGCATAAATTAGCATAATTTCAGCCTGCACAGATAGTTCTCCGATGACTGTGCTACATGCATCTACTAACACGGTCAATCATGCAACTCTTGGGGCTTAAAATCCCCTTTTTAGACCTTCAAGATCACAGCGACCCACTTTACACTCTTTTCCCTCTCAGAGCAGTTGCTATCAAAGGCTTGGGTGTCCTTACATCTAATGAGGTCTTCACCTGTAACTGGTGGTTATGTAGCTTTGTCATTGCAGGACATCCTATTTTCTCCACTGGTGATTTTTCTCCTTGTAGGCAGATGGCATCGAAGCGGAGCGCAGATGATAACCCACAGCTCACAAACCCCTCATTAGAATTTGACACAGCATATGCAGCTCTCTGGTTCTTATCTCCTCTTTAAATTATTTTCAGCATTGAATTGCTGTTTCCAGAAGGCACAGCCAAAAGTAATGATACCTGTTTATAGCTGAGAACTTTCTCTTAAGAAAGGCCTTCTATCATCATGAGTTTTATTAAAATCCAGAAATCATTAGTGGAGAGGATTTTAAATCAAGCATCTCTTGCTTTGATTCAAGTATTACCTTAAAAAAAAAAAATCAATGAGGAAAAAGCGGATCGCACTGAAGCTTGAAGGCCTAAGAGTCACACAGTTAGCTATGTAAGGTAATTTCATGGCTCCAAGTATCACTTTACCTGAGCTCCTTGGAATGATAATGGATTTATCTCTGTAGAGCACCTGTGAGATAAGGGACTTGTTGACAAAGTGCAGCAGCAGCAATGAAGTGACTCAGGCTACACTGATGGCCTGCAGGTCTTTTGGGGGCTCACACACTCAGCACTGCATTCTCCCTGCCCTTCGAAGACTGAAACCCTTCCAGGCAGGAAGGCACAGCTCAAAATGAAGGTGTCATAAAAAACAGTCTTATCATTCTTCCAAGCTTTTTCACAGCATGTCCACTCCGGTGGAACTGGCGTTCCTACCCTTCTCACCAAGTTGGAAAAGTCCTATAAAGATCAAGTTAAAAATACCTGTGGTAGAAAATAGCAAGGAATGAAATAATAAGCATTAGAGATCAAGACTGGATCCTTGAAAAGTTTGTATTAACCAGTGGAAAAGCATTAAAGGAAACAAACTTATCCCTTGGTTATAACAAAGGAAACAAACAATATTTAAGCCACCCAAGCCACATGGCTGATGAGGATTTGCTGACTCACAGTTAGCTCTCACACACAGTGTCAATGAAAAGTTGGCTAATTTGGTCCCATTCCAGAAGCCCAGAGTCAGACTTGATAAACACAAAGAGCATCGTTTGTGGAAAGTTTTGAGCCGGTGCCTGACAACCAGTTACTACACCACACTATTCTACCTCAGCTAGAATGGAACATGTGTCAGGAATGGTTCCTGTCTATTTAAAGGATGGATACACATCGCTTAACTAAATTCACTGCTTTTAGGGTTAACCATTGGCAAGCCTTTTTCCTTAAATGGCTGAAACTATCTGCATATGTCACGGATTCAGACGTTCAACCGAGCGATGGTACGCAAACACTACAACATAAATAATGTGACTATAAAATACAGGGCTGTAATCCTCCACAGCATGCAGGTATGCTAATCGCCTTACATGTGGACAACACAAGATGAAATAATGAAGTATTTCATCACTGAGGGCACTTTATCTTGCCTACATTCATGGAAGAAGATTACAGGACATCATCTTCTTAGCGGTTTCCCTTTCACAACAAAGACAATAATCAGTTTTCATTAGGGAAGACTTGTCCTTTCTGTTGTACTGACATGACTTTCATGTCCTACGCACCACATGCAGCACTGATGGCAACTGAATAACTGTATGGTGTCTTATAACACTAAAGTTTATGAAGGGTAATAGAAAAACTTCAAGTTCAGATGCAATACTGAGAGATTTACACACCAGAAGAACCGAACAGGTTGCAATGTCTCGTGCTTGAAACAAATAAGCCTCCTCAAAACTGGTCATCCGAAACTGCTGTTCCATGAGAAACCTCAGCTCAAGCCAAGACTTGACAGGAAACACAAATTTCCAGAAGAGAAAGATCCATCGTAAGTGCTTTAGGGAAGCCCTGACTTTATGTAAAGTCCATCTTCATCACACAGCATCCCCCAGTTCATCCAAAGGCACACTGAGAGCTCTTTGGCATGCAAGGCACGTCACCCACAGAAAGGCAAGAGAATTTTGGCAGGGAATGAAATACTGTGCCAGCGTTTCTGACGCAGTAAGAGTGACTCTATCACACATCTGTTCCTCTGTGAGAAGCTGAATCTGCCTGTGACAAGGTCAATTTTGAGAAGGGTTGGTATTAAAAGATTATGCTCCCTCCATCCTCTCACTGAGGGTGCACTAATTATTTCAGGGGACCAAAGGAATTCTTTGATCCTCTAACTCTTCCTTCCCACACAAGGTGACTCTGGCTCCCATCACAATACTCGGAGGAATGACACGGCACAGCCTAATTCCGTAATTGTGGAATTAGGTGTTTTCCACCATGAAATTTAGCTCTAAGAAATTGAGTATGCAGTAATCCACATAATCCAGGCCTCTACACCTGTCCCTCTTCCAACTAATCTCACCATCCTTCATCATGTCACATCTTAATTTAGTGTCCTATCTGCTGAGGTCAATGTAAATGGATGCTCAGGAAGCCACAACAAGTATTTGTCCCACGGCGGGACCAATTATTTCCATTGCAAAATCTGCAAGAGACAGAACACTCAACAGAGCAAAGCTCTTCCCCGGCGACACATATATGACCACTAGCAATGTTCTGAGAAGCAGCAAAGAGAATGAATAAATAAATAAATAAATGCAGTGTAGCCCTGGATAATGCGATCTGCTGGTATTAAGTTTTCTCCTGAAGGAGTTAAGTATATACCAGCTGCTCTACATTAAACCGAGCTGGCATTTTAAATCATGCAAATTAGAGGAGCTACCATCTATTTCAGCCCAGCGTTTAACAGCATTGCTCTAAATGATGCCGAGTACTGGCCAAACCAAGCCCTGCCATTTCAGCTGCTGTCAGAGAAGAAAGGAGGCGGGAGGGTGACGGCACTGAGCAGCGCTGCAGCTATTCACAAGATGGTTTACAAGAGACTCCTTCCACTGCAGGTATTGTTCGCACAAGGGAAATGTGCATGGAAAGCCCGAGGCTTTCATTTGTTGAAAATCCATTTATAGAAGCTGCTCACTGCAAAATTATCTAAAATTTAATGATTTGCCAGTGGAACACTGAAATTTCTAATCTCTCTCTGCTTAATGCTGCATAATAAACACTGAGTGGATCTGACGGGCCATCAGCTCGGAAATGCTGACACAGCAACCCATGGGGAGCTGAGGGTGGCATAAGTCCCCACCGTAATGTCTCACCCCAACAGACATTCCTCAGACTATGCAGAGAGGAGGTAAAAACACGTGCTTGTTCAATGCAAAGCCCTTTCCTGCCCAACCTTAGAGAGCTCAGGAGGCGATAAACAGGGATATACCTTACCTAGTTCACACTGCTATGGGCAAGAGATTAAGTTTCAGCACAAATCTGAAACCATAACAGGAGAGTGAAGGTTCTGCTATTAAGTAGCCCAGGAGCTTTGTAGACTGGTTGTTGGTTTAGCATTTCAGGTTCTTTCACACTTTTTTGCGCTCCCTCCCCTGCC
>JAOXOE010000441.1:3589401-3602410 GCA_028565055.1 Phoeniculus purpureus
AGCTGGAATTGGTTCTCATGTTATCAGGTACACACACCTTACTACCTGCCTGATAAACCAAACCACCACCGGGCATGACCCACAGGTATCCCACTGCACAGTACTGCCTGTGCAACACAAATCACTGCACATAGTCCAAACCCTACCAGCTACAAAGCCAAAAGGCCACCTCTTAGCAGGCAACTGAAAGTCTTCAGTGCTGCAGCAAGGGAATTTTGTATCTGACTGCTTGGAAACAGGATCCTAGGCAACCACTGCTCTTCCCTCTTGAAAAGCAGAAAGTGGTTTTGTTTTGTAAATTAAAGCAAATTCATTAGAATTCCCTTGGTGAGGTTGTGTGGGGATAAAGAGGACTCTGCTGCCTCCTCTTTCCAACTGCATGTGGGAGGACAGCACCTTTCTGCCAGCTTTCCTTGGCAGTGCTCATTTGGCACAGTACCCTGGAGGATCAGACCCCTGTGTGCCCCAGAGCCCATCCCGGAGGAGCAAGACATAGCAGTGCTGAAAATACTTCTTCCCAAAATAATTCATCCCACTTAAGCCACAGACAAGTCTGGAACATGTGCAGCCATCCCAAGAGGCAGACCGACCCGTAGTTATCAAGCAAGAGAAGAGAACCCAACTTCTAAGCTATTGCTGCAAATGGCCAATGCATATTTGATCTCAAACACACGTGGCATTTTAAACAGCAGCTTTGAAGACTTAAATATCCATAAGAGTCATTGAAGTGAAGAATATAGCTGAATCAAATTTGTCTTACCAGACCAATCCATTAATTATTGTCTCTACCAGCTATAATCAAAGCTGTTCACTGATCTTTGTGGATGCAAATGCATCCCTTACGTCTTTTCTGGCTCTTTAACCCTCAGTACACATGTACAGATACAGTTCTCAGAATAAACTTCTCTCAGAAATAGAACTTTTCATTGTGCTACACTGACTTCAGGAAGACTGCAGACTCCAAAAGACAAGACACCAATCTTTGTATCTGCCTTGTCGTACAGTGCTGTGCCTGATAGTTGTCTATCTGCCAGAGGAAGAAAATTTGCTAGACTCTTTGTACGAGCTGCTGATCACAAATTTCTGGTAATCAATAAAATGACCCAAGAAACTGCCCAAAATTGACATGATATGAAAAGACAGCTGTTACGGTGTTTTGAAAATACTTAGGCAAACCCAGGATTTTGCTTACTAGCACTAAGGTTGCCTATAGTTTTCAGCAGTAGCCATGGCTGAGAAAAAGGTATCTCCTAAATATTTGCTTCAAGGTGTCCATGTTCACCATAAAACGTCACGCAAGCTGGATCAGTAACATGAAATCCTACTAGGACATTCATGTTGTTCAACCAATGGGCAAGTATATATGATTAATAAATGGCAGAAAAATACAGTGTAAGAACAATTTCTGGGCTAGGTGATCCTATCAAGGAAGAGTCACCTCATCACATGAAACAAAAAGGTATTACTGCACCAGTCTTCACAACTGAGAATGTGTCTCTGCTGTCTGAACAGCAGATCCATGAAATACCTTACAAGGAGGCTGGAGACGCCAGGAAATATTTCAAGTCCTTGCATGTTGTGGCAGAGACCACCACACTCTAAACCCCTTGAGCTTGAAGAACAGACTCTGAAGAGCTCAATGGCAGACTGTCAGACGCTTCCTCCACTTCTCCCAAGAACACAGCATGTGTGTCCTCCTGTGTTCATCCTAGAAACATTTTCTTCCTGTAAAGCTCTGAAAACTGCAGCTGCCTCCGAGCAAAAACACCTTGTCAGCTTCTGCAGCATTATTAGGGAGATGAGGAGGAACACAGAAATGATCAAGGAATTTAGGTGGGTCCTTCTGTTTGGAGAAAACATAACCAAATCAACAAGCTCCCAGCACTACCATACTGCTGTATGGTACATAAGTGATCCTGTCAAGGGTTGATTTGGGGGAGTTCTGTTTGAGTTTTTTGTTTATACCCTTTTTGAAAAAACCTGGATGTGTATAAGTTGGTAACTTTGTTAGAAGACAGATGAGATGAACATCTCTGAGTTTCTCTCCAAGGGGGCTTAGGGCCCAGTCCTCTTTGCCTCTGGGACCATCACGTCTGTAAGAACCCAGTCATGCCTTTCCAAGGCATGGAGGGAACTGCACATCAAGTACCTTGGCCTCCACTCCTGTGAGCTCCCGGAGCTTGCAGGAAGGACTAGTTGTAGTCAGAACTCTTATGCATAGGCAGACTTCCACTTTCTAAGAAAAAGGTGATTAATCCATCAACTTACTGCCCAAGAATTTCCCTGCCCGTGCGTTCTTGTCAAGCACAGCACTACTGCTGCCACACTAAAGCCAGCCAATCCTACTTCCTCGGTCTCTACGGTCCATACATTTCTTGTGTAAAATAAAATCTCAACAGTTACTGTTGGAAAGTAGTCCCTGGATGCTCTTTACAGCTACCTGTTACTCTAGTATGTAGTTACTCTGGCTACTGTCCGAGACCTACAGGCAATCCTGAAGCTCACACTGTAAATAACAGCTCACCACAACACGCTTGGATGGTCACACCCCAGTGTCCACGACATAAAGAACATGACAGAAGAAATTAAGTCATTATTAGTGATAAGACAGGTAAAATAATGGGATTTTTGGGAGTCTTTCCCTATGAAAGAAAGGGTATGGCAACTTCCAGCCACAGGTGCAGACAAAAAGACCACCCCAAGCTGAGAATAGGGAGAGGACTTCAGGAAACATTCAAGACAAGGAATGGACATGGTAGAATTTTACAAGCAGCCATGGAAGTAAACAAGACATTGTCAAAGCAGGAGGATACTACAGCCCGAAACTGCGCACACAGAGGGAACAGAGTCCTGGTGAAAGTGCATTTTGAAACTCAGAAGTTCGATGTTTTTTACTTTCATGTATTGTTTTCCCACACTTTGCTTCCAATTCTAAAATAACCCAAATGTAGAATGAAAAATAATCCAAGGATAACACACCTAAAAATACTTTAAAGACTCAGAAAAAGGTGGAATCAGAAAAAAACTCCTGATCTCAGCCTGTTTTAAAATAAGTGACCTGTATTCTCAATTATTTATTTTAATAAATGGTTTATTTGTTTTAAGCTTTAGCAGTTATTTCCATGCCTCTGCTTTGCAAAACTGAAGAAACTGAGAATGTTTCCACAAACTATTTCAGAAAAAATGATTTACAGATAAAATTAGAGGCACAAAAGTAAGTGCCAAGCGTTTGACTGAATTCCAGTTCTTGGTGAATGGAAAACCAGCAGCTTCCTGTTACAAAATGTACCAACAGTTCATGTCTAATAATACACATAAAATCTAACCATTTATATATTTCAAATATAGATGTTTCTAAAAACAATGTTCAAGCAGGGTATTTTTAGCCAGGTAAACTTCTCAGGAACATGAATCTGAGTTTGGTTGAGAATTTACTGTGAGGAAAACATAAGTGAACAGGTTAAATTTTAAGAGTATCTCTTGATTAATACCAGGATAGAAGTTGTAAGTTTAGCTCCAAAGCTTAAATAAGAATAAAGCAAGCAAGAAAAAACAAAAGGCCAACTATTACTTTATTCAAAACCGTATCTTCTGAAACAGAACTTAGCATATTCATTCTGTGCCACAAGTCTGGGAGGTTCAAACAAAATAACTATTGATCCAAACCCCTCTTTAATTTCTTCCACTTTGGTAGAAAAATGGGACCTGTAGGCTAAAAGCATTAAAATACTCTACAAATTAAATAGTGATTTAAACTTAGTGGTGAGATAATCTGGAAAATGAAACTACAGAGGAGACAACATTTCTCAGAGGACTCTTCAAAGGAAATAAAAAATAGCCAAAACCAGCCCCGAGTTTCCAAACCCAAGAACTGAATCCGCCCTTCTAGTCTCGATAACATAAAGGCTTTCTTTTCTGATATCCTTTGGACATTAAAAACCGAGCACAGGCGGCGGCAGTCTCATCACTTTATTTCTTTGTTGATACTGCTCAGGGACCTGAAACTAGGGAAAGGTTTGGGTTTTGCTGAGCACCCCTTCATTACAATTTGGACACTGGCACAGTGCCAGCACTGCCTGTGCTGGGTCTGTGATCACACAGGTGCTTTTGTCTTTTAGTTTCCTCACATTACACTTGCTTTTTAAAAGGAAATTGTTTTATCCATATCTGAACACTAACAGACCAGATATCCCAGCTAGCAGTTGGAGAGGTAGAAGGACCTAATACTTCTCTGTTGAAGCTAATACCAGTTTGAGCAGAGACTGAATGTCTAACAGAACTGAAATACAACACATACATCAAGAAAGAGAAGCTCTGTGGAACACACAAGCGATAGACAATCTAGGAATAGTAAGAAGCAAAACTCTAAAAGCTGTCAAAGAAATTCAGCAGTGCAACCAGGGAGAAACAGAGCAAGGAAAAATAAATAAATTGAAAACTGGCCCCATTTCTGGTTAGACAGCTGCACCAAAGTGTCCTCCTCAGGTGCTGCGGTACATCAAGTGTCAGAGTAGAAGGTGACAAAAATCACTTGCTAAAACAAGGCCAAAGACAGTGACAGCATTCACTGAAGAAATACAATTTTATGAAGCAAGCCAACTGTTTCAAAGACATAGGGAAAACACATGAGCACCACATGCATAAGCATTTTGAACTGATTAACAAGAAGCAGCAAAGGAGAAGGATAATCTAGCAGCCAGGGGACTAGCTGGTAATTTTCTATAGCACTGCAGACTTCATGACCTTGGGTAGGTTTCTTTGTGCCTTAGTAATTCATTTATAAAATAAGAACAACATCCTGACCTCTAAGGAGAGCTCTTAGGTTAAGTTCATTAAAATTCAGAAGCCTCTTAGATATTACCTATTAGCAGAGAGCAGAGAAACAGCATAAAAAAAGAAAAGCAGGAGAAAAGGTCACATTGAGTGTTTCAAAAACACTGTCAGGGACCATAAAAAGTTGAGTGAATTCAACAGCAGCATTATTGGCTCAACAATAAATATCTTTGGAGATCCCATCTTGGGCAATTCAGCAGAGAAGTTACTAACCTTTGGAAAGAACATCATACCTAGTGCTCTTTTACTCAAGAGCTGTCATAATTAAACTGAACTCTGAGCAAAAAACATTTTCACACATTATCCAGGACAAATAAAAAACTAGTGGGAGTTTGAATTCAGGTGACTCTCTGCATATGGTAAATGAAAACCCAACAATGAAAGAACCTCCTGAGATTACAGTGCAACCTTCAATCTTTTGTTCAAACAAGGTACCTCTTCACGTTGAAAGACAGATCACTGAAAACTCCAGGCCAACAATCACAGCTTAAAAACTTCCATGCTGTTGAGGTTTTTTTTCTATCTGGTAACATTTCATAGAATCATAGAATCATTTAGGTTGGAAAAGGCCTTTAAGATCACAGAGTCCAATCATTAACCCAACTGTCCCAACCCACTGCTGAACCCTGACCCTAAGCTCTAGATCAACATAACTTTTAAACAAGTCCAGGGACATCTATTCAACCCTTTCACTAAGAAACCCTGACAACCACTTCAATAAAGACATTTTTTCTAATGTCTAACCTAAACTTCTCCTGGTGCAACTCAAGGCCATTGCCTCCTGTCCTATCATTTCTCACTTGTGAGAAGAGACCAACAGCCACCCTTCTACAACCTCCTTTCAGGTAGTTGTGGATAGCAAGAAGGTCTCCCCTCAGCCTCTGCCTCTTTTAAACAGCCCCAGCTCTCTCAGATGTTCCTCATAAGGTTTGTTCTCCAGAACCTTTCCCAACCTTATTGCCCTTCTTTGGGCCTGCTCCAGCATCTCAGTGTTTGTCTTGTACTGAGGTGCCCCAAACCAAACACAGTACTCAAGGTGAGACCTCACCTGAGCTGAGCACAGGGTGGACAATCACTTCCCTATTTCTGCTTGCCACACTATTTCTGATACAAGACAGGATGCCATTTGCCTTCTTGGCCACCTGAGCACACTGCTGGCTCACATTTAGCTGATGATCAATCTACACCCCCAAGTCCCTTTCTGTTGATCAGCTTTCCAGCCACTCTGTCTCACAGCCTGTAATGTTGCACTGGGTTGTTGTGGCCTCAGCCCATTGATGCAGCTTGTCCAAATCTCTCTGTAGGGTCTCTCTACCCTCAAGCAGATCATCACACCCATCCAATTTAGAGTTGTCGGCAAAACATACTGAGGGTGCACTTGATCTTCTCATCAAAATCACCAATAAAGACACTGAACAGGAGTGGCCCTTGTGTTCCAGTTTCATTTGGAACAATCCCCAGCTACTTAACGTTTACCAGTATGTGTCTGTAAATGTACTGTGGAAACCATCTGTTTTCCGTTTAGGTTATCAGGATTTATTTTATACTCATCTCAGCAGTGTCGGTGAGACCAAAGTTTACACCTTCTGAGGCAACTCACATAATGGTATTGAAACTGGTTCATCTGACTTCAAACTGGGTCCAGATAAAGATCTGCTTGACTCTTGTCCCTTCTGCAAGATGGTTCTGCAGGAAAACTGCGAAGCCTGGTATCACGTGTGAAAACGGCTAATGCATATGAAAAAGAAGACATCATTTGTCTGCAATATGCTTTCCTAATCTTCCTCTCTGAGCAGCTTCACATCAGCAACACAGTGATACGGAGGTATAAATGACTTCTGATAAAGTTAAAAAAGCAATTACTAATATCTGCACGCTATGTCTTCATTTGCATTGCTAATGGCACTGGAATGGGGTGGTGAGGCAGAGCAGGATAACCAATAGCCAACAGATTTGCCAGTCACATGCAGATATTCAAACAATCAATGTGAGCCTGAATTTGAAGCATGGAAAGCTACTGGAGAAACCTATTAACTAAGCCATTTGTGAGCAGCTAGAGTACTTCAGGGTAGTGCATGATGGACTTGAAACACTCCCTGAGGTTTGTCAGGAGGGGGCTATCAACCTGGGAATGGTTATCCCACAGATTTTTTTGCAGGGATCTGTAATGGAACTTCTCTAGCAATTCCATTCCATATCATAGTCATTGACTGGGAGTACAGCATGGCTAATGAGGGAAAAGGGGAACATTTCTAATCTCAGTGTAAAGGTGTTTTGAGCACAGCTCAGACGTGGATGACCTTCACAAACTGGGAAAGAAGAACTAAATCGCTTTATTCTAGCCCAGTGCAAGATGATACAATGGTGCTACCTAGAATACTTCACACCTAGAAGTCCCAACTCAACGTGATCTTCACAAACTGGCAAAGTAATGCGAGAAGAAGTCCAGCTGAGCAAGGTAGTTTAATTGCAGACAATGATATCCATCTGGTTCTGAACAGAATGTTTTAAAAAAGGTCTAGGCAAACCAGAAAGAGTTCAGTAGATGGCACGAAGAATTGTAAGAGTTGTAGAATCCTGAGAAAAATGGTTAAAAGAATTAGGTTTGCTTAGAGAAAGAGAAAAGTGAGAGAGAACATGATAAAACCTAGTGATTATCTGCCTTCCACATCCCCCAGGAGAAGATAACTGCCTGACTTTCAGCAAACAAATACTGTGAAGGAGTTTGCCAAGAAATAACGTCCCATCCTTCCCTGCCAAACAAGAAGGGCAGTTATAGGAAATTGCTGAATACACAGGCTTGCATACCAGGTGAAACAGACAACATGCTGAACACTTACCGGCTCCAAGTGTTTTAGGGGAAGGGTGGGACCATCACTTAGTAAGGAGCCAGCAATTTTAGGACTACTACAGTTACTTAAGACACTAACAGTAATTATTTTCTAGTTCCTCCAGAGAATGAAAATCAAGACGCTAGAAAGCACAGCAGTGATAATAAATGCAGTAATGAAATTCATGGTCTCCTTCAGTGGCTTTCACAATAGCATGGCAACACACTGTATTCCTGGGACAGCATCCTCCTCCTTGCATTCTGCAGGAACAATTCTACCATGCCATGACCTTTTAACTGGCAGTGACTTCAGTCTTAAATAACTAATGCAAACTCAGTAGCCAAATACACACTACTTTTTCAGAATAACTAATAAATACCATTTTGTATATGAGATACCACTATCTTGCTGTCTCCTTGATGGAAGTTTCTCTGGTAACAAAGTTAAATATTTCCAAAACAATGCTCTCTAAATACCGGGACAACCTACTGGTGGTGTTTTCAAATTAGACAAAATAAGCACCAGTGCAACAGTAGGATACTGTTGTGCACAACACAGGGCATTTGATATGGAAAAATGAATGGAGTGTGTATATCAGCAACAATAAAACAGGAATGATACTGCCATGATTCATCGACCTAAGATTTCCGACTAGCATTTACAATGGGCTTGATGCTAAACCCCTCAGACCTTTCTTTGGAAAATGTCTCTGAAATACTCTGAAGAATGCTTTTTATAAGTTGCACAGCATTTCAAATATCACAGTGCCCTTATATGGCCTGAAGGCACAAAACTTCCAGTTACCATAAAATCCAGCTTACACATGTAAAACCATCTCAAGAAGAACAAAAGAAATAATCTGAACATTGGTCAGTTTTCACTGACACCGCATTTCTCAAGTGGAACACCACAATTCTGGACAGGTTTTAAAAAAGAAGGACTTCAAAGAATACCTCCTGCAGTGCCCATGTTGTCTGAAGAATCAGGCTCAACACATGTACCCACCTGGCACAAAAAAGGCTCGTGAACCTATCACTGCTGTGCAAGTGTCATGAAACATGCTAAACCAGCATTAGAACATGGTCTGGTGTCTTCGCAGTGTGGCTTCTGGTGTGTGCACCAGGCACAGCTTCTTCTCTAGAATAATTAAGTAAACTAAGTGCAAGAAAAAAATGGCATACAGCCAATTCAAAGTGGACATACACCATGATGGGACAAGAAACATTGACATGCACTAACAGTTGAAGGTTTTCCATCTGCCCCTTTCAGCCTTCCCACCATCTCTTTCCTTGTAAGCAGATGTCCTAAACACAAGGTCAAGTCATTCTGTGTCCTTATTCTGTCCATGCAACTGAATTTGGTGTTATGCAGTGCAGAGAGGCCCAGCTTAACAGGACTAAGAGTAACTCCCTAAAATACCCCCAGAACATCCTGTGGCTTGTTGATTATGGAACCCTCCAGAGATATGATAGGAGTCTGAATTCTCTCGTGTTGAAACAGAGGCTGAACTCAGATAGCCCATTCTGAGCGAAGGCTCTAACCGCTAAGCAGTGAACAAAAGCAACGCTTCTCTGCCACTTGTGCTCAAAGTGGCCTGATATCACCTCGGGTTTGGATAGAAATAGCCTCTGCTTCTAACTCCAAGAGTTTGGAGCTGCAATTCTAAGTTCAGCCTCAGCAAGCAGTAAAGCACAAGTCAAATAGATTTCAGTCATTTTTACTTGATTTTTTTTGATCCAAGTGTCACAATCTTTTTTTAATTATTTCTCCACCCACACAGGCTGCACACTCCATGTGGAGACCAACATTTAACAAAGACAGATGCCAAAACATTTGGTATCAGTCCAACTTGTGGATCTAAACTCAAAAGGCCATCATAAGAACATAATTGCCCTCAATCACAGAGGATGCCGGGTGTCTGCAGAGTAAATCATTGAGGGCCATAGCGGTACTTGAGAGAAAATATCCAGAGCAGCAAATGATCACACTCACAGGACATGATTCTTGAGATATCTAGTCTTAGTGCACTTCTATAGCTGACTGTAGTTGAAGGTTTTCCAATATAAAAATGCTTCAGCTGGTGACACACCATCTGGAAGCTGCCCAGCCATACTGCTCCTCTTCTTTCAGGAGGGAGGAATGCAAGAAAAAGAAAAGAACAGTGCCCCTGACACAACCAGTCTGAAAAATATCTCTCTTTGGATATAGACCCACCTTCCAGATTACTACCTTGAGTGGCAAAATCCTGCATGCTCATGTGGGCAAAGGGATCAAAGCTGGATCAATAAGAATAACAAAAAAAAAAAGACTATGTTTATTCAAAATTGTGGACAGTAAAACAAACCTCAGTGGTTCACACCTTAAAAGGCGCTGGTCATCTGCTAAAACTGCTACCCAAAGGAGGTTACAGAGAATGACAAAGCTGAGAATTTGCCCCAGTGCTGAATTGCAGTAGATGAACTGCCCCAAATCACCCCGTGTTTAAACACAACAAGTTACCAGGAAGACCCTTTTATCATCAGGATATTAAAAAAATGGCGTTTGTTTCATATCCGTGCAAGGGTTAAAACCACCATAGTATTCCCCTTACCAATGCAAAGAGCTACCACTGGGAGGGTCTCTCTGATGATAATCTGCTATGAGAAAGTATTTATGAATAACAATCACTTTTGTGGGAATGTGTATTTCCACGCAGAAACCAAGGTGTGTCTGAGAGCAGCATGTAATGAGATTTTGCTGACATTTCATAATCTTGAGGACAGAGTCTATCTAGAACGAGGCAAAAAGAGTACTTGTTCCGCTCTTAAGAGCAAGATGTGATGCGCAGGTCAGTCTGACTGCTGCCACCACCCTGCCACCAGCACTTGTCTGCCCCGTTTTCCTGCTCTCATTCCCTTGGGAACTGCTACAGTCATATTTGTCTGGCCTGAGCAGCCTCATAGGTCACCCTGTCTACCAGCAAGCACAGTGCAGCACATCCTAAAAATCAGGGCACAGGGCCAAACATGCCCCACTTGTCTTAAGAGAAAAGGGTTACGAGGCCAGAGATTTAATATCCTAGATGGTAAGGATGAACCATTATTCCTTGTGGAAAATACATAAAAAGGCAAGGATCTGCCAACCTTTCCCTATCCCAGTATAACGGTATCACCTTCTACTGGGCTTTGATACTGGTAGAAGCAGCATGCAATGTACATGGCTGTTGCCAAAATACATCACACTGCTATAGAGCGATCTCCACACAACGTTAATCAATTCTGCTCACTGCAGCAGACCATCTGCTTTGCTCAGCCTGTAGTACGCTAACATGTACTATCTGCTCACACTGCCGTTGAGCACACTGGGGCATCAGCGCGCAAGGCAGCCCAAGCCGTGCTGAAAACAGGACTATGCTGGCAAAAATTAAAGGATCTGAAGAACGTACATTTCTCCTCCCTATGCAGGAAGAAGCATATATAAAATAGGTTAGAAAATTGATATACATAAAAGGGAAATTTGACAACTGCAAGTTGATAGTGGGCTGCATCTATGATGTCATGCACATACAGCATTAAAACAGACAGCTCCACTTGAGGATCCACTTCCCACATAATCTGTTTAGTTTAGTAGCACTGACAATGACATGCAGGTTGCAATTCAACATCAAGCACTGACTCCCATTCACTCCCCACACAACTACAAATGCAGAATGTTCACAAGACCAGTGCTACAGTACAGTACATGACCAAACACATTCATGAGAAGCAGCAGTCTCTCCCATCCCAAGAACACAGCCCAGCCATTACAATTAGCACCTACAGAAAGAACACAAAGAACACACTGCACAAACAACATCTCTACCAACCCCCTCCCTGAAGTGCCCCAAGTTCAAGCAAAGGCAATGCAGAAGGCAACACAGGCACCCACAGCACTGTCCCTCACCACCCCAGCACCAGCTCCATCATGCAGACAAAAAAAAAAAAATCACAAAATTTGGTAACACACTCCAGTATATGGAATATAAAACATCCCACCACTGCAGAGAGATGTCATTACACACACACACAGAGCCCTTCTCTCGTTGCTCTCTACCTCAGAAAACCTGCTGCACATACGCAATATAGGAATAAAATCTTGCATACACCTCCCCAGCATTTGGTGCCTTCTAACCTGTGTGTCAAATCCATTTTCTACCGAGATACTCTTCCTTGATGGGAGTCCGTCTCCTGCATTTTCTTGTCCATTAGAAGATTTGAGTGGAATCTGGCTGGAATACAATGGCTTCGTCACCTCCACCTTGTTCCCAAACTTCAGGTAACAGGGCTGTGGGATGGTCCTGGCTGTTGGGACATGCAGGATTGGAGCCGCGCTGTGTACGGGTTTAGGTAGTCCCGATTTCATTTTGGAGGCTACCAGGATGGCTGGCATTTTCTCTTTCTGCTTCCCTAACACGTTTCTGTCAGCAGCAGCAACAGCAGAGACAGCAGGCAGTGAAAGAGGAAAGGACACGCTGGGGAAGCTGCTCTACACTAAAGCGATCTGGTTTACTGCAGGGATCTCCAAAACCAGCTTAGGGTTTGAAAAAAATCAATAAAACAAAAAAAAAGGGGGGGGGTGCGAGGGGAGAATAAAAAAAAAAAGAAAAGCACACCACTTTCAGCCTAAAATATCTCTCAGCTTTATGCCACCCTTCCACCTGTTTCCTCTAATTTTATTTTCAGTTCTTCACCACTGTCCTCCTCCTCCTCCTATTTCTGCTGTTATTTAACTTGCTCCTTCCTTCCTCTGGCTGACTCCCGTAATTTTCTTCCCTGGAAATGGGAGACTTTCACTCCATTATCTTGTCACTGCATCTCCAAAGTCAGACAGCCCTTTGGAATGAGAAGAAGGAACCTGCTGCTGCATTCGCTTCCCCTTCCGCGCGCACCCGGAGCGAGCAGTGAGCGCGCAGGATTTCCAGCTTAAGATGTCTTTCTTCAGTCTTAGCCAAGAAGCAGATGTAGCTCAGTGTGTTAATGACTGATGCCCTTGGATACGAGCCTTAGAGAATCAAGCTTCTTAAGCCTTAATAGCTGGGAACCGGACAGCGATGCCGGAGCAGGAGGAGAACCGGTCACTGACAGCAATTTTAAATAAAAAGATGCCAGCGGCCACGAGCTTTCCCGGCTCCCCCTGTGCGGCTCACGAAAACCTTTATGAAAAACAGCAAAATAAAAACAAGACCAAAAATCCCCATTCAGCTGTCAGACGGGCGAGAGAGCAGCCGCCAGCTCATCTCCCCTCGGGCAGTGCGGCGGGTCCCGCATCCCGCGCCCATCCCGGTGGCCCGGGGGAGGGGGGGGGGTGGGAAGTCAAATAAAAAGAGG
>JAOXOE010000441.1:3602510-3651682 GCA_028565055.1 Phoeniculus purpureus
CTAACACAGATCACAGAGGAACGCATCCAGGCGGGCCTTGAAAGTCCCCAGAGAAGGAGACTCCACGACCTCCCTGACATGTTTCTAGTTCACACTGGGTTTCATTCCACCTGGCTTTATAACAGCATCATGTTTTAACAAAAGCACAAACTACGTTCCACCTGGACAAGACCACTCACTACACTCATTTTCACAGGACACTGAGAAAGTTCTGCTGCCACCCCAGTGATACAGGCAGACACTCCTGCACAGTGACACAAAGTGGTACCTTTTAAAATGATCCTTTTCTTTACAACACCCATATTTAATCCTGTTTTGGTACCAGAACACTTAATGATTTTTCTAATGTAAGCATGAACAGTGGGAGCTGGCCCCACAACTGCACTACAATACTTCTCCCACCTTGTTGCAGGTGGGTATTTTTTTATTTCATTATGTGTTTATCATAGCACTGCATGGCCATCTCTCATAAAGCTAATTCTGGTAGTGCTTCACTGTCACAGCAAATGCATTTTGACCAACACCTACATCTCTGATTTCATTATGTTTCCATCACTTTTGAATTTGTAGCTGTATCAGTTTCTCAGAATCTGATAAAACCCAGGCTCAGGTGATGGCAGACAGCCTTACTGACAGGGGTTCTGTGGTGAGCTGTGAAAAGGTCCATCTCTCTGACTTGGCATGTAAAGTTAATTCCTCAGGCTTAAGTTCTTCATGAACATGAGAGAGATGAGTAATGCAAGAGCTTATTTCCATTAATGCTTTCTGCAGTGCTTTAAGATTTAGGTGCATATGTTACACATCTATACTGCAGGCATAGCAGTGACCACTGCGTAAAACATACACACATGAATAAACTTTATAATCCTAATAGACTAGCTCTGTTGTGCCAACCTATAGCTCACCTCAACTTACATATCTCCTAATGCCTGTGACTGTAAGAAGAGATGTCATCTTCCCATGCCACTAACAGCACCTGGGATAAATATTCCAATTCCATTTTAGAAAGATCCTTGCAAATCACATCTTTCCAACACAGATGTGCATCTGGGTGTTCTTAATCTATTCATGTGTCCTTTGTTCCACACAGCAAGTGAAGGAAAGCCAGGGGATCAGGGCCAGCCAGCATGGGCTTATGAAAGGCAGGTCTTGTATGACCAACCTGTTCTTCTTCTATGAGTGGGTGACCTGCTGGTGGATGAGGGGAAGGCTGTGGATGTTGTTTACTTAGACTTCAGCAATGCATCTGACACAGTCTCCCACAGCAATCTCCTAGAGAAGCCGGCAGCTCACGGCTTAGACAGACTCTTTGTTGGGTAAAAACCTGACTACATGGCTGAGCCTAGAGAGTTGTGCTGCATGGAGTGAAATTGAGTTGGCAGCCAGTCCCAAGCTGTTCCCCAGGGCTCAGTATTGGGGGCAGCCTTGTTCAACATCTTTACAAAAGGTCTGGATGAGGGAATTGAGTGCACATTCAGCAAGTTTGCAGGTGACACCAAATTGGGTGGGTGTGTTAACATGCTTGAGGACTGGGAAGCTCTGCAGAGGGACCTGGACAGGCTGGATCAATGGGCTGAGGTCAGTTGTCTGAGATTTAACAAGACTAAGAGCCAGGTCCCGTACTTGGGTGACAACAACCCCCTGCAATACTACAGGTTTGGGGAAGAGTGGCTGGAGAACTGTTTGGTGGAAAAGGATCTGGGAGTGTTGACTGACAGTGGCTGAACATGAACCGGTGTGTGTCCTGCTGGGCAAGAAGACTAACGGCATCCTGGCCTGCATCAGAAATAGTGTGGCCAGCAGGACTAGAGAAGTGATTGTCCCTCTCATATTTGGCATTTGTGAGGCCTCACTTCAAATATTGCATCCAGTTTTGGGCACCTCAATACAAGAAGGACATTGAGGTGCTGGAGCAGGCCAAGGGCAACAAGTGTAGTGAAGGGCCTGGAGGATAGGTCTGACAGGGAGCAACTGAGGGAACTGGGGTTGTTTAGTCTGAAGGGGATAAGGGGAGATCTTACTGCTCTCTACAACTGCCTGAAAGGAGGTTGTAGAGAGGTGGGGGTCAGTTTTGTTTCCCAAGTGACTAGTGACAGAATAAGAGGAAATGGCCTCAAGTCCTGCCAGGGGAGGTCTAGATTAGACATTAGGAAAAATTTCTTCCCTGAAGAGTGGTTAGGGATTGGAACAGGCTGCCAAGGAGGTGGTGGAGTCACTGCCCCTGGAGATGTTAAAAAAACATGTATATGTGACACTTGGAAACATGGTTTAGTGGACATGGTGGCACTGGGTTGACAGTTGGACTTGATGATCTTAGAGGTCTCTTCCAACCTTAATGATTCTATGATTCTAAGGTTAGTAGCACTAGCTCCTATATTATTTTGTGCCTGATATGACACTGCCAAGCTTCATGTATTTGGAAAAGGAAAGACAGTATCTGTGACTAAAGAGGACATCACAAAAAGACAGCGATGATGATCCAAATACCATAAAACACCCCTGACTTTAAGAACCACCAGATTAAATTAAAATATGAAAAAGAAACCTAAAAATGCTCTCCCCCTTGACTGCTCTTCTCCCTACTTTCTCAAGAAGTGTTAGGGACAAAAATCCACTGTTTAACCAGCTAATGATCTCACATCATCAAGTAGTCACCTTCTGTAACCTTGCTGTCGCTTAGGCACGTGTCAAACACACCTGCTCCGTCATCCAAAAGAGTCGTCAGAGCCTAAAGGTAGAAACCATCTGAGCAGTGGATGGGAAGAGAAGGCTGTTTCAAAGCCTTTTTTTCAATTGGATCTGCTTAAGCATTCCAACCCAGCCTCAGCTGCCACCAGTCTCTCCCACATCAGCAGTTTCGAACAAACACAAATTGGCCAGATTATCATTAAGCAACTTCAGCTATTTTGTATGGAGCAAAATATCACTATTCAGACTAAATGGTGGAGTCAGATTTTCACCTGCTCTAAATCAATGCAATTTTCTCTACAGCCAACGTCAGAATTTGACTTCCAAATTAGAGTATTTATCAAAATCTTCTCTAGATAACTGTTCCAATCCTATCCTAACCTCACAATACCTCCTTTCCCATCAGTACACATTACTGATCAATTTGTATTAAAAAAATCCTCTTGTATACCGAGCCCACACATCCAGTTCAGTTGATGATGCACAGTGCAGTTCTGGAGCCATGGAAATTGTGCTCGTGGTGCTCACCAGCTGCCAACTCGATATCAGGGAACAATAAATACCATCCCACACTTGCAGGCCTTGCCAAGTTCACTTCACAACCACCGGCTGCCGGCAGCCACTCTCCCCTAGAAGCCCAAAAAGGAGAGCACGTTCCTACAGGGCAGCCATTCAGGAGCAATTCACTGCTGGAGGTCACCTGCAATGCACCCAGTCACGTCGTGATGATTAATTGCAATGTTCCCAACGCCAGTTTCTGAGTGTGTTACCAGGAGAAAAATAAAAGCTGGACAAAAAAACCCACCTAGATTGTTCACAGTGATATAAAAGGAAACACAGAAAGCACTTAACACAGTGCACCAGTATGAATGTCGCCTACTTCCACAGTTCCTTTAACAAAAGATTAGTCCTGGTGTGGTGTTTCTGGAAAATAAAAGCACATCCTTGCAAGGTAAGATTTGGGATATGCTAACGGTCCAACTGAAATTCTCACGTTAAAAACCTCAGTGAAACTTGTTCAGATTTACACAGGCATAAGTCAACTTTCAGCCCAACAGCCGTGACCGTTCTTGAGAGTCAACATCCAAAAAACCCAGTCTGTCACCCCACTGTGACAATCTATCCTAAGGCAATTTGACAGGGATTATCCCATAAACTGGAGCAACAACAGAAAGTGTCTGTTTGCTTAAAAGACACAATTGAGGGAGAAGTTTACTCTTACCTGCCAAAGATCACTCTGCAGGGAAAGGTACAGGAAGAGTTATTCTTTAATTCTCTATTGATCTAACACTGAATGCTCAAAGCTTCAGTTGGCTGCTGAGCCAACACATTGCCTCTCGCAGGGCATCAAGCCTCCTTTCTCACATTCCCTTATATTTCCTTTGCTCGCTCATTCTCCCACCAGCAAACTGATCCCTGACCCTCCTAATGTTTTAATACTGATTTTCTTCAAGCTTATGGAATATCCACCTGCCAAAAACAGAGATGAAAGTAATAACTGAAAGGTGTCCTAGCATTTTGTGTCATACTAAAAAGAATACAGAGGCTCTCAGTGTAATGATTAATGACAGATTTGTTGTTTAAGACCAGCTTTGACATCTCAATGTTTAATCAATTCTGCTTTTTCAAGCAGATTTCTCTCCCACAGATTCAGGCCACCCTGAATTTTACCCGTGATGCTGTACTGGCTTCACGCTGTTTAAAGCTACAACCCAAGGACGTGCCCTCCCTGCATTTGCCTGACACACTCCACCGCATGACTGCTCTCAGGTTTTGCCATGCTGCAGGAAGGAGTTGGTATTGAAACACCACACAGGCCTAATATCACCTTCAAGGAGGATCTGGCTGATGTTTGTCATTTGAAAATGAACACGAGACAGAAGGCACAGCAGTGAGAAAGAACCCAGTATTTCATACTTCCTATTGCTGTGTTTGAGTAATGACATTGCAATGGACAGCCTTGGGGTTTTGAAGATGGAATTCAATTGATGGGATCATTTTGTGTGTTCTGAGCCAGAACCACCTCCTGTAGGAGAATTAACATGAGCTTTGTTTGTTCCAGCAGTAGAACAAACTGTATGCAAGCTAGCCCAGCATTTCACCAAAAAGAGCGAAAAGAAAAAGACAACTGTCTGGAAACTCCCAAGTGTCTGGACACTCCACTGTAAAGCAGTGGCAGTCAGTCATTCCTGTCACAGTATTAGTGTACTATTGGCTGTTGGCAAATGGGTCACCTTGTCACAGGCAAAGTACTCATCAGATGCTGCTTCCTTCTATCCCCGTTAGCACACGAAATAATGATGTTACAGACGCTGAAAGAGACACTGCTGGATTTCAAACACATCCACGTGTTTAACTTCCTGAAACAGCTTTAAAGAATCAGATACCACAGACACATCTGCTACCTCAGCACATTAAAAAAAAGACCATTGGCAAAATAACTGGAAAATTATAAACCTTTTCAGATAGCAATCTGCAATGAAGCCTTAATCCCCATGTCACAGCTGTTCCACCTTCAGTTACACCTTGAGGCTTTGCACCTCATCTCTGGCTTCTTGAAGAATCAGGGCACGTCTTGACCTCAGTCATAGTCAGCTGTGTATCTCCTTACCTCACTGTTTAGGAAAACATCACTGGATGTCCCTCTCTTCAACCTTGCCACTGCTGAAAGAGCATATACTGCACCTGATCTCCAGGACTAAGCCATACAAGTCCATTTGTTAACATGACTTCAGCCAAACACACAACACACATTGGCAGTGTGGTGGCACGCCGCTGTTCGTGAGCCAGTCAAGCTCACAAGGTAACAACTGCATTTCTTGAAAGTGAAATTGTGTTGATTTGAATTTAGAAGAAACTAATTCCACTCTCACTACACGAACTGGACAGAGCACAGTGAAGGACAGCAGGATGGTTGAGTCTGGAACACTTACCCTGGGAGAACAGTCTGAGAAACTGGGCTCATCTAGCAAAAGGTGCACCAGAAGATGCCAGTAGCTAAAGTTTAGGGAGAAAACTGTAGCACATATTGAAGTGTAATGTTTCTTTCAGTTCTCCCACATCTCTCCCAAACACAAAGGTGTTATCACTTTGAATTATGTGAACAAATGCTTATATCTGCAATTTACATTAACTGAGGCTGCATTAGCAGTGATTTCAACACAAAGTGCGATCCAAAAGGCATTTTTTCACCCTAGAGGGTAATGTATGTGTAAACTGCAGCAGTGGGACATCTCAGTAAGTTCTTTTGCTGCCCACTGCATTCTCAGTAAGTAACATTCTGAAGGTATTTTACCTGCATAACATAGGCAGGGAGCTGGCACAATGCAAGGCAGGAAGCACCAAAGCATCTGGCACCAGAAAAGCTGGCAAGAATGCAGTGAGGTATCAGAGGGGGCACCCAAGGAGCCTGCCATGTCCATTTGAGAAGTGAGCACATGCAAGGATACGGAAGAAAAGCAGCCCCTGGGTAACATTAACAGCAAGCTGGGATGGTGCTCTGGCTCAAGGCACATGAGGCACAGGCTGAGGCAGACCTTCAGTAACAGCAATTAGTGTTCGATTCACAGTATTAAAGCAAACCCTTTGAAGTACATCCCTTGGCAGCAGCACTAACACTGCTACATGTATACAAATGAGGAACTAAATTTCCTTTGCTGTAAATAGCTTGTGCAATTACTGGCATTTACCTGTTCCTGACTTCTTCCAATTATAGGCTTGGGATGAAATGGCATATTGAGTTTCCTCGTGCAATTCTGGACCACCTAATGTTAGAACAGCAATTTGCAGATGAGCTGCTACTGCTAATTATCAGAATTAAAAACTGAAATAGCAACTTTTGCTTTTAAAAGGGAGATGATTTCCTATTGCAGGCAGAACTTTCAATTGCTCTCTTCCTTGCCAATACTTATCAGTTCTGTCTGAGGACTCCTGGACTGAACCTTCCAACACAGAAATAACATCATACAGAAAACCTTTCAAAACATTTTGGGTCACCATTTTGGTTCTTTCAAAATAAGCTCATTTATTCTTGGCTAATTACCTTTCAGTCCCTCTGCACAGACACAAAATATTTGTGTTTCTATTCTGTTTTTCCTTTTTCACTTTCAGACAGCTGCATCCGTTTCCAAAATCATCATCATGTTTCCACCATGATGTTAGGAAAACACATTCTCCTAGACAGTATCGCTGCTAGTACAACAGACAACTGTGCAGGCACGTGTGCACAAGCACACGTACGGTGAGATGAGTGAAAATGTGATGATGTCTGATTTGGCCTGAGAACCTCAGAACAGCATTTCTGCACAAACAGGAAAAGGTTCAACACTATTTGCAACACAGCACCATGAAGCTAGTTACAATCTCGCTTACACTGTGCTGAACAAGCATTTCCAAGTCAAAAGAGTAACTAGCATACCATATAAAAATTAGAGCACTAGCAAATACCACAGCTTTAACCTCGCATTAGTGAAGAGCAGTGAGAATCCATCGCTGCATGCCCGTGACGAGCACTGGCTGCTCAAACACACTGGGAGTGCTGAGACAGGCAGCACAATGCCTGCGCCACTTGTGTTGCTCAAGGAAGCTCAAACCTCATTATGATCATGAAAGATCAGGCATAATTTTTATAAACACCATCATAATAATTTCATTAAAGCTGACTGAGGTTTCCAACTCCAACATCTCATTCTCAGCTGGTGGTAGGAAGTGCTCAGTGCCAGAGCCCACCTCAGGCTGAAAATTCAGGAATGCTTTAGTCAAAATGCCAGAACCATGGTAGAACAACATATCATGACTCAACCACAAGCAAGAGCACCAATGACCTTTGCTTTAACATGCTCTGGCACTCCAGAGTGTTCACTTCTCCCATGTTTCAGTCCCTTATTTACCTGATAGAGGTACCGTCCCCTTAATCCACCAACTCTCATCCAGAGAGGAGGGGAAGGTACATTACTGCCTACACGGTATTTAGGTATTATACTGATCAGCACTCTTCGCAGCGAAGAGCCCAAGAGGAAAAACCCATAGGGTCACTAGGAGGGACAGAAAGTGAGAATACTGCGCTTAGAGAAGAATTGAGTTAAGTGCAGTAAATAAAGCTCAGAGTCTCAAACACTCTTCTTATTTAGTAAAACATACTATTAAATAACGGCTTGCTAACTCACTGCTGTATAAGGCCAACAAAAAGTACACGATCATGTCCTTGAAACCTATATCATAATGACAAAAATATGTCAGCTCACAAGTTGCAAAAAGCAGCATTATAGGAATCATAGAACATATTGGGATCATCTAGTCCAACTCCCCTGCAGTGAGCAGGGACATCTTTAACTAGATCAGGTTGCCCAGAGCTTCATCCAGCCTGACCTTGAATGTCTCCAGGGATGGGCTTTCCACCACCTTCCTCAGCAACCTGTTCCAGTATTTCACCATCCTCATTGCAAAAAAGTGTATTCCTTATATTAAATCTACCCTCTAGGGTTTAGGGTATCTCCCCCTAGGATTGACTCCCAGGACATGTTGCTACTGGCATTTCCTAATCTTTGGATCCTGAGCCTCATTACTTCAGCAAACCTAAAATTCTTTTAACTTTTGTTCTGGGTTTTTTTTTGAGGGATTTGGCATTGTTTCCCAATGTATATGAGGACTTCAGACACTTGCACAGAAGATTCGGTAAATATTTGTTACCTGGGAAGCCAGCAGAACTGCACATGGCCCACATGCTCTATCCCTCTATGCCACACAGACATCCTACAGCCTGCCCCAACCCTTTCAGCACAGACAGGGTGCACCACCCCCTCAGGCAATCATCCCATCATAGGCACAGCAAGCAAGCCTAGGGCAATCATCATCCACGATGCTGCGCTAAGTCCCACACGCCTCTCTTGCGCTCCACGGAAGGAGCAGGCACAAGAGGAGCTCTTACAGCTGTCCATCTGTGGAGTGAGAACATGTTATCAGCTTGGTTGGGATCACCACCCGGCCATGCAAAGACAGCAGCTGTAAAAGGCGCTGCAGCCACCATCACACCCTTCACCGTGACTTGCCTCGGTCAGCTGACGGCTGAGCCCTTTCCACACACACATACATTGTCACCTGCAAATGGGTCACCGAGCCTCTGACCCGGTCTCAGCAGCAGCCAGACCTGCTTCACATGACAGCCTGGCGTCTGCTCAGCCAGCCTTGGCAGCCACGGCTGGCACCAGCTTTCCAAGCAGTGAGCAGGCAGGGCAACAAAGAGCAGATGGCTTTCCCTATCTCCACAGCAATTTAATCACAGTGCACTGGATGACACTGGTGTGCCCACACCATCGGCAGTGCCTTCCCTCTCTCCTCCCAGGGCAGCCCTGGCCACTGGCCGGGCTTCGGTGCTCAACAAGTGTTTTAAGGGTCTGCAGCCAGGACACGAGCTACACTTACTCAGCTTGAACTTCAGAATGAGAACTGAATACCACAGATCCAATCAGGGCAGGAAAAAGGAAAAGCACTTTATATTGCAGGAGCATTGTGACACTGGAAGTCAAGAGCACGGGATGAGTGCCCGGTGCTGCTGCCAAGCTCCCCTGCAGACGTGGGCAAGCTGGCCTGACAGCTTGGCAAACACCTCACATTGGGCTTCCTAAAATAGAAACAAGTAAAATTAGTTGCTGCCTTGGAAATGTATTTCTTTGTTTTCTTTTCATGAACTGTAAAACTAGATAAAAATGTTTTCACACTGTCCAGGGCAATGTGACAGCATGTCAACAGGAGCCCCTCAGACACCGAAACAGAGATTCTGATTAAATATGGAAGTCATCTACACAAGGCAGTTTATGCTGATCTACATTTGTGTAACACACCTACAGCCAGGCTCCTTTGCATTAAAAGCGGATGTGAGAAGTGCCTTCATTGATATGGAGGCAAATCCAAAAGCAAGACAAAGGCAGCAACTTTAGCAAAAGGTTAGATAAACTTTAGGCAAAGGTTAGACATCAGGAAAAAGTTCTTGAATCTGAGGGTGGTCCATCCCTGACACAGGCTGCCTTGAGAGGTGGTGGAGGCCCCATCCCTGGAGACATTCAAGGTCAGGCTGGATGGAGCTCTGGGCAATCTGATCTGGTGAATGATGGCCCTGCTTGTTGTAGGGGGGTTGGACTAGATGACCTTTGGAGGTCTGTTCCAACCCTAAGATTCTATGAACTATACTAATACAGGACAGAAGGTATTAAACACATCATCTTTTACCAGCCTAACTTTGAACGACAAAAAACCCCAAACAACAAATCAAAAGAAGGTTAAATTGGTGGTATTTCTGGCTCCTTAGCAAGACAAAACTGAGAAAAACCACAGAGCACTGCAGTTGATTTTATTTTTCCTGAAGGCAACAGCTAGTATCAGGTCTCTAAGCTAGCCTGTGCGCAAGGGTTCTCCGACACATCCAGACACTGATACACATGGAGGCAGCAGGACTTCACAAAACAGCCATCATTATTTCCAAACCTTTCTAAATCACAACAGGGGAGCAGGTGGAAGTGGAGATAGAGGGTAAAAGTTTGACAAATGGAAAAAGAGCTGAAAACATTGAAAAAACAATGTGGTATGTGGAAGCAAGCTAGTGAAGAGTAGAAATAAATAAATAAATAGACGATACATATAAATAGATATAAAGAAATGAAAATAACAGCTCCTGCTTTTGATGTCTCTGTTTTGATTTCATGTTTACAAGACTGGCGAGTCCCAAACAAATCAGATAAAAAGGGGAGAGGGTTGGGCAGATAACTTTGAGAAGAGAAAGAAATACAGGAAGGTACTGTTTATCTTCCCTTCTACTCTCAGTTATTTTTGTTCCCTGCCTCATACACAGGAGTGCAGGGAAACTCAAATACTGTTTGCAAACTGTGAAAACTTAGTTCTGTTCCCCTGATCAAAAACCCCTACGAAAACTCATCCTCCTTTCCCTACTATGCTCTACTCCCTAGAGTCAGACGCAAAGGGCTGTGGTTCCCTGTGTGAGTACAGGCACACAAGGACCTTTGTGTGTCAGAGCTGTGCTAGGAGCTGAGAATTGCAGCAAATAAAAGGCACCTCTGCATATAACAGTGTGGAAGTAAATTCAATTGCTAAGGAAGCTGGCTGAAAACGGTCCTCGGAAACAAAGAACCAGCCACATTGGAGCAATCCTTCATACTCGTATAAAGTAAGTACTTGAGTCATGGACAGTGTAAAGCCTGGGAGCACAAAACACGATCACAAGTTAAAGCTGGAAACCGTCCCAGTGGTCCCATATTCCAGCTCCCTCTTTGCTCGCCACTCTTCCAACTCGGGGTTTAAGCATGGCACCAAAGCTCGTTATTAGTCTGCAATTAAGGCCATTAGAGCTCTTGAATTCAACCTGAAGACACACTCTGCAGAACCTGGCAAGGCAGCAATAATGATCCCCTTTGAGTAATCAGAGTATTGCTTCATACAGTCCTTTGTGCAAAAGTGTCTGTGAGAGGGCTCACTTGGGAGAAAATGTTATCTTACACACTATAAATACATGAAAATAAGATTAGAGGCCACTGTTGTGACAGCAATTAGCTTACCCTGTCAATACAACCCCTCACACGCTGCCTGGATTTTCAGCTCACTGTGACTCAGAAGCAAAAGTGACATTACCAAACCTCCTGCTTCCATGCACTTCTCATGCAGTTACCCACAGAGTGCTCTCATCCTCACCTGACTTCCCTTTGGCTATCCATTATCGAGCATTCCAAGCATCTCTTGAGCCCAGGCAGAACGGGGCAGCTCGTTTGCTGCCCTACCTTCACTCCATGACATCAAATGTTGACCAGCAGCAACACTAACACAAAGCTGGATGTTTGAAGCATTTCCACAGAAAATTGAATGTAGTCACTCGTCAATCTTCACTCCTGCCCTACTACATGTTAGGAATAATCCAAAGCACCCTGTAAGATAGTTGTCTGCACTGCAGTAAGAAGCCACTGAGTGGGAAAAAAAACCAACCATTTTTGACATTACTCTGGCTTGGCATATTTTATACAGTTATTTCCCAGAAAACCCCATGGCTATACAAAAAAAAGATGTGGACAGGCTGTAAAGGGTCCAAAAAAGGGCCACAAGGATGATCAAAGGAAGACCTGCCATACGAAGAAAGGTGAGAGTGCTGGGTGTGTTCAGCCTTGACAACAGAGGGTTTAGAGGGGAACCTTATCACCACCTCCCAGTATCGAAAGGGTAACTATCAAGAAGATGGTGATTTCCTTCTTATAAGGAGTCACATGGAAAGCATAAGGGGGGATTGGTGTAAGTTACTCCTGGGGAGATTCCTATTGGAGTCCAGAAGAAAATGCTTCACCATTAGAACAATTAAACACTGGAATAATCTCCCAGGGGAAGTGGTCGATTGCCCTACAGTGGACAGTTTTAAGACCCAGCATGACAGTCTGCTGGGACATGCAATTTAAACTCTATTTTTAGCTTGATCAGTTGGTCTAGGTGATCCTAGAGGTCCCTTCCAAGCTGGTGTTCTATGAATCTAGGAATTATTTACACTGTGTAGAGTTCAGTTGCCTCAGCCATGAATGAAGATCCAAAACTGGTGCCAATTCTAAAGTAGCTGCTATAATATGCAGGAAATGCATCCGGATGCCCTGCAAAATGTGACTTCTACCCATAAAGCTATTGATGGGCCAAATATGGTCTACTGACTTCTAAAATACAGAGAGAACATGTCAGCATGCTTACTTGCCTCACAGTCAAAGTCAGCACTAAGCACTCTCAAGAGCTAGGGAGAACTTTCCCCTGGGAGACAGTACTGAAAAATAAACCCGAAATGCTTGGGCAGTAACTCCCAGCTTTGAAAGAGGAGTGGAACTGAGTAGCCCCAGGTCATGGTAGAAGGGAAGGAAGTGGCAATGCCATGGCCAGATTGTATGTCCATGTTCCAGCCACCTGTGCAGAGCAGGCATGGAAGGCTGTACCCTTCCAGGGGACAGCCCTGGCACCCTCCAGTACACTCCCACGCACAATCCCACTCCCAGATGGCCTCCAAATGTCCCATCCAACAGAAAGGATTTTATTATTAAAGCTTAATTAAAGCCAGAGAGCCCAAATCTTTGCCTGTCAATCAGGAGTTCAACTTCCCAACTTATTGTAAAAGGCAGAGGGGAAAAAAAAGAAAATTAGACAGACAAATGTCCCTCCCCCAAAAAAATAATGATAAAAAACATTTCTGCTTGTACAGTGAGTCACCTAAGCACTCAAAATGCCACCCATGAGCTTGTTCTGCTGACAGCTCTATGTTTACACCTGCTGCTTTTCCTCGCCCTGAGTTTGGCAGCCAGCAGAAGCTGGGATGGAAATAATCTGCGAGCAGACAAGCAGCTGAGAGTAACTGGAACAAGAGGAGCTCCAGTGCAATGAAAGGCACTGGCAGTGTCACGGGCAAAGTAAGAGCTAGCATTTCCAGCTCGCTGAACAATAGCTCTCATGTTGGGATTTGTGTTTTGTTGTTTGCTCGTGATTTGGAAGACGGCACTGGGATGCCAGTAAATTCGATGAGGGGAAAAGCAGCTACAGAACTTCAAGCCAGTTTAATGGTGAGTTCAGTTAAAAGTGAGAACCAATCGTTGATGACATTTTCTTTCCAAGATACTAATTTTAGAGTACATCACCATATCTACCCTGCAAATCTCTGCACTGAGGAGCTAATTGTTTTCCCTTCTGAAGGGAAAGAAACCTACTGAAGTGAAGGAAGAGACACAGTGACATGCAGCAGAGAATTCTCTCAGTTTCTGCCCTTCCTGGAAGGAGAAAATCGGGCAAATAGATTAATGAGGTAAATGGAACTGTGCTAGAGACAGGGACCAGAGCATAGGAAGCCCTCAGGTATCCACTTGCATTTAAAAGTCAGTAGCTACTCACTGAGGTCCTAGTAACACAGACTCTTACAACAGAGTTATTTCTGAAGCCTAGCACAGGAGGACAAGGGGTTTGTTGCTTGCCTTCTGGCTAGACATAATGGACATACGTGCCTTATATTTTGTAATGTACAATCTTTTTACTAAATTTTCTTGTCACAGATCTTGATAACAATCTGCAGATGTTCATCCTGTTGTGATGGAGTCTCACAGGCAGGAGTGACACACTGGAAAGCCTTACAAGTTCACTGGGACCTGCTGCGTGCCCCATCCCTGACACACATGTGACTCCAGCTTCCCCTAAAACAGGCCATGATTTGCTGCAATTCACAGCAAGCCACACACAGGCAAAGCAAAATTCAGTGCTGCTCTAAAACCCAGCCTGCTCCGAGCTGCCATGGTCCAGCAGAGAGTTGTGACCCTCCTGCTCCTCCCAGCATAAGTCACCCCATGAGTCACAATCCTCCATTAGCTGACACATCCCCCGATCCACAAAAACACGACCTGCTGTTTTATCAGGCTGTCAGGTCACTGTGATGAGTTACGGGAATAGCTGAATCACCGTTGTGTCACTGCCCCGCCCCACCTCCGAAACTGTTCTTGCTCCAGCGTCTCACCACATCACCCGGTGCAGAGCCAGTGCTGAAGCTTCTGGCACCCGTTAAGGCTGTTACAGAAGGAAGGCATTTGAAAAAAATGGTCATGAGAAGAGCTGAGGTGGGGGGGTATCACCCGCAAGACATAAAGTCCACCAGACTCCAAAGGCAAGTCAACAGATAATAAAACTTTACTATTGAGCACAGATACTCCTTTGAGACTGTTAAAAGCAAAGCAAATACTTGCTGATGGCACTGTTAAATTTAATAATTAAACTTCTTAGCCAGGATTTTGAGAAAGAGGTAAACTCTAGTTACTGTGCTGCCTCAGCAGCCCATGGTACGGAGACATGAGAGGCAAAAATAAATCTGAGTGACAAGTGTCTGATTCACATCTGAGGCTGACATCTAGCTATTACATCAGGTAAGTGCAGGATCAGCATGAGAATATCAAAGGAGATAAGATATTGTACAGCACTGACTCTTCTCTCCCTCAAAGGCTTTTGCCTTTAAAAGCTTAAAAAAAGGATCAAGACCCAAAGGATGAAAAATCACACACACACACATATATATCTATAAATAATTATGATTTAAAACACGTGGCAACGCTGAGGGGAAGTCTCATGCACTGAAATGGTTTGAAATGACACAACTGATAAATATATGCAGACGTCCCTTTCACACATTCAGCTCAACCACACAATTCTGTCCCAGACCACACAGGTTGGTCTTCTTCTTCCTCTCAACCCTTTATTATTACTCTTAATCCCCAGATAAATCTCTGATCCTCATGCCATGCTGTCATTAATGAATGGCACAAGACTGGGCTGACAGTTCTGTTCTTTCCTGGCCTGCAACACTGCAAACACCACCTTTACAGAGTCCATCGTGAGTCTGTTCCTCAAGGCATTTCACCCAGGTGTGCTAAAGGAAACGGGCTCTCAGTCTCCCTTCCTAGCAGACGTGGATAGCGATGTGACTCAACCATCACACTGCAGATACCTCGAGGAATTGTTTCAGTACCGGTAATTCTTGCACCCAGCCTGAAAGAAATTGCGTGAGAAACATCTATTGGTAGAGTTTAGCAAGAAGCATGTCTTCTCTCCAACACCTTCACTGCAAACTGTGTATCTTGGCCTTAGCCAGCATTTCGTTTTGCCCTCAGCCAGCAACCTGGCTGACCTTGTGCCCTGCGTTAAAGTAATTCCTACATCAGTCGATAGCTCTCATCAACACAGTGTGATAGAACCACAGCCATCACTTTTGGTGAGACTTCTCCTTCCTCCCCAAGAGCCACATGAGCAGAGCTTCTCCCATCACGCTACCCAGAGCTAGCTCCTTCCAGGGGAAGAGCAACAGTTCAACAACTTAGCAAGGAGTGATTTTCAAGTATTAAAAAACAAAGCAATGATTCTGCCATTATCAATAGCCATTTTGGGGCATACACTAGCGTAGGACACACCTTGTCTTCAACAAAGCAACACACACATTTGAGAGAAAATCCGTAAGAGAGATGCAAGCCCGGCCAAAAGTAGGGAGGGCCTTTGCTAAGATGACAGGATGAGGCGCTTAAGCATATGTATTTGAAGATGAGAAGGCTACAGGGGGGATCTTCTTGCACTGTGTAAGTATCTTAAGGGGGATCACAAGGATCTGGGGGATGGATAAATTTGAACTAAGTAGCAACAGAAAAACACAAGGACAATCCCAGGCTTTAAAATAGAAGTAATTTATATTAAACAAAACTGTGTCTAATTATCCCAAGTGGGCTCCTATCTAGCTATGTCCAATTTCTTGTCCAGAATACCTCTGCAGCAAATAAATAATGCAAGAGCCAAGAAAATAAAATCAGATTGCTTGGACACCAGTGATACCTATGGATGTGTATGGGATTAGATGCTTAAACATGGTAATTTTGCTTCTGTACAGGGCTTATGCTTAGCATCAGTAAGGTAAGTCCTTTTCTCAGGTTCCTATATAGGGAGTTGCAGAGATGGCAACTTCATAGAGATGGTAAGAAAAAAATGGATTAGTCTTGATAAACAGATTACACAGAATACTGTTTTGTAGCACCCAACCATAGAGAATTGTCAGGGACATATTGATTGCACCATTCTTAAATGATGGACTAGGAGAGCAAGGAGTTACTGTGCTTCTTCACAGTGAGGTTGACAGAGCACTGGAACAGGCTGCCCAGCTGGAGTCTCCTTCACTGGAGACGTTTAAGACCCACCTGGATGTGTTCTTCCTGTGCTACTTCGTCTAGGTGATCCTGCTGTGGTAGAGGGATTGGACTAGATGATCTTTCGCAGTCCCTTCCAATCCCTAATGATTCTATGATTCTTGCCTGTCCACCAAAGCCTAATGTAAGGGTTAATGTAAGGTGCCCTAAGGAGCACATGGACCCCACCTGGTTCATGACTCCTGCAGCTGCCCCAGTGCTTTGGGTCCTGCCCCAAAATCCTGCATTCTATTCCCAACCTATTCTAAATGTTAGAGCAGCAGAGGTTAAGTGCTTGAAATTCAGGATTTGCCCTTGGTTGAAAAGAAAGCAGAGGAGAGCTCTGACAGGCATGTCCCAGGGGCTGGGATTCAATCACCTAGAAGCTCTTCTATTTCTCTTATACTGTGGAGTTTGTACCCAACCGAAGAAATATGTTTTAAAGGTCATGGATAGATCTCAGATGGTGCGATCGCACGCAAAATGTCTCATATGAAAAGAGCCAAAACCAAATAACTTATTTAAAAAAACCACTGCAAACCTGAAGAAGTGAGGCCAGAATGAATTGGTGCTAAATTCAGTGAGGCCCCAGGTTCACTCTCCTCAGTGCAACTATCTGCAGTACACAACCATCGCTGGAGCACACACAAGCCATTTTTCTGCAGACAACAGCCATCCCTGTTCTTGCACCATCTCAGCTGCCAATGGCCAGCAGAGACTGAGCTAAGGCAGCACCAGGGACTGCTCAAGGCTGTGCCTCGCTGTCAGAAAACGATAAACAATTCTTCCTCAAACCATTGGACCCTAAGAATGTGAAACAAATGGGGTAAAGGAGGAAGAAAAAGGTGCAGTCCCCCAGAAAGTGAATGCAGCAGGATTTTGCACACAATCTGGCTGTGTGCTGATGGGGTGTGCTATGAGAATCTGTTTGAGCAGAGGCTGTGGCCACCCCCCGCCAGGTGCAGCTGGGATCCGCCGGATGTCTAATGGCAATTTGAAAGCCAATCCTCTCTCAGAGAGCTGAGAAACTCTTCAGAGATGATAGCTACCTACATCATATAATGTCCCACATGGCAAACTGCATGTGACTGAGAATATTGCTCTGGAAGCACTCATTGCTTTGAGAAATTATCGTAATGTTTCCTTTCAATTTTCCAGACTGAAGGGTCACACACATTCTGGCAAGCAGAACATCTCTACCTTGTTACCACTGCAGCAGTGCTAAGCGTTGCGCCCCATATTTGACTTACTAAAAGGAAATGTGCTATTCACTGAGCAGCACCAGCGCCAGTGGCAGAAGACACACACCGATCACGTGAAGCAGGTTACCTCCAGGAAAAGCTGCATTCCTTGATGTGCTAAACCCTACTGGTCAGGCTCAACTTTGTCCACTCCTCACCTCCTCCTCAGTGGTTTCTAGCCTGCCTCACCACAGCCATCACTGGAGTGCACCATGAGAAGCCAACTCACAGGAGACAGAGGAGAGGGCACAACCTTTTCCTTTAGGAGAGTTTACAGAAGGCACAACCTTCTCCTCACTGTACCATCTCTGAATCCACCACAGCTTCATCAAAACACCCCTAATCTTTGTTTAACTGCACTCTGCAAGTGTATTAATACATACCTACCTACCACTAACTGGTAGGTTAGTCTGGGAGTTAAAAATAAAGGTGGAAGAAATCCTCAAGTCTTGCATTCCCCCTCTCAAAACCCCAAATGTATTACATGTAAAGAGAAACCTTTTATGAGTGAAAACTCTCGCCAAAAGTAGGTGTTTTGTTATTTTTAGATTGGGAGGTTTGCACTCGCTCTTTACACCCACTGGGATAAAATTGGGATCTGCTGTGGCAGTTCCATCTTGGGTTCCTTCTACTCTCCCGCACCAATCAGGAAGCCCTCATCAATGCAATGATGTTTGAGCACTGGCTTAGCTAGGCTGTGCTGTGTCTAGATAATTCAGTCTAATGAGAGATTATTTCCTGTGTTTGTGGCTGACAATATCCACAGACATTCTGGGACTGGGTCGTGATAAAAGCTGAGCTATGTTAAGCCAATAGCACAGAGCTAGTAACGTTAAATAGGGAGTAGAAGGGAGACCAAACACTCCCTGCACCCCCTAAAAGTCAATGAGAATTATGTCTGAGCCACAGCAAATAAATAAAGGTTTTCTGCATTGAGTGAGGACTGATGTCTTCACTACCTGCATCAAGCTCCACAACCTTACCGGTATCTTAAAACGCAGAGGAGAAGCGGAAGGAACAGTGTGTGATTACAGGCTAATGGGAGTCCTGCTTTTGTCCTCAGTGGATGCAATGGGGCTAAAACTGACTCCATTCATAATACACAACTGCAAAGGCCAGTCCAAACAACAGATAAGGATCAATTCTAGGCAAAACTAACAGTAGCTCCTTGGTGGTTTCAGCCCCAGGGAGCTGCTGGTCTCTGAAAGATGCCAAAGGAGCGATGACGTATCTCTCAGTCAGCTGGTGTGTAGGAGGTGAGGTACAGCATTCCTCTGCTGCACCAAAGGGAGCCAAGCCCAGACCTGAGCCAATGGATTATTAATATCACAATTTAATTTCTTCCTCACTTTCAGAACATGGGCCACAGGCCCACCTCTTCAGCCCCCACTGTGTTATGTGGATGTTATGGATGACTGCCTTGCTCCCAAAACTGTATCAGGGCTTAAACCAATATGCTGTAGACTGTCACATATTTATACCCTTTGGGAGCTAACGATGAGCTATCTGTCTGTGGAGAAGAAACACTGATGTCCTCTGTGTCTGAAGAAGAAACATGTTCGTGCACAAACAAGCCAGTATGCTGGAGACGAAGCAAATGAAGAGTGGCAATGCAGCACATCTAATAATTCTCAGCCAGCTGTCAGTCCTGCTAGGAAAACAACAGATCAAAAGCAAACAGGTTTTTTCCAGGTGCATTCACATGCAGAAGATGTTTTCTCACCATCATCCTTTCCTTTTTATAGTATCATCATTTAGATATGCAGATCATTGAAGCCAAACCAAATACTTCATAGTCAGACCGCATACCCGCTTCACTCATCTTTCTTGGGCCTATCATTTCTAGCTTAATGCTGTTCAGTTCTACAAAGAAACAGATGGAGAACTGCCGGAGACATGGATAGGAATAAATTTCAGCTTTGCAATACAATCTGAACAGTTCGGATTGCCACCTCTCTGTGTGGCAGTTGCAGATGGCCCAGCCTAGAGACAACCAGCCCTATCTGAAAATCTGTGGTTTGCCTGAGGAGAACCTAACAGGCTAATTAAGACAGGAAAACTGCAACAGCCCAGGCACAGGCATGGTTTCATCTTACCTACTATCAGCTGTTACTAGGCAAAACCAACACTAAAAGTAAAAAAGCACCGTACAAGCTCAACATCTTCCCGTATTTTTGATTTACATGACTAGTGCTTTTAACTGCACAAGACATTTTATATGGCATTTTTTCCTGAAGTTTCTACATATCATTCTCTGTTTGCTATTTCCAAGGCAACGCCACACTAGAATTTTACTGGTTTCAAGGAAAGTGCAAGATTCAGTTGCACAAGTCAGACCGAACTGGTCTCCAATGCGCCTGTTGCTGAAGGATTATACAAGGGGGAAAAGCAGGAAACTATTAAAAAGTATGAAAGAAGAAAACTAGCACTGGTCTTATTGGCCCTGCAAGCACAGCAATAAATGCCCAAGATGTGTGAAGGGTGTGTTAGTCAAGAGGTTAGCCTGACAAAGGATCACCTCACTCATAACAAAATTCCACACAGGACAGTGCTTGTCCAGAGACAGAATGACTATGAGAGCTCAAAACCAGGACCAGCCAGAACATCCTTTGCCATCAAAGAGAACAAACAGCTATGACATAGTTGAGCTCATCCCATACTGGGTACCTAAAACAGCTCACGTGAATCACACCCTAAAAATGCTTATTTTTGTTCTTCAACTATAAAAGGAGCACAGGGCAATGAGTTCAAATGTCTATGTTTACACTGCAGAAGCCTAAAAAAAGATTAATTTCTCATTCGAAGAGAATCTATGCACAGAAAGTTCCTTAAAATTACACAGTGAGAAGATACCTGAGGATATTACTATCCTAAGACTGGAATTCAGGTTAACTTTTTTATCACACAAATAGCTATTCACTATTTTTAAAAAGTTATCACAGTATTACTGTACAAAACTGGCAACTGACAACAGGGAAGGAACCAGATGACTTGGTTCTGACTAAAGGGAACTTCTCACAGTGGAGGTACAATTTCCAGTTTCCCCAAAGCAGTACCTTTTCGGAGGTAAAGAAGTCCTAAAGAAGAAAATAAAACATCCTAGCAAGCTATTGACTACGTGTTCAAGATAAATTCGGTTAATGTACAGCTGTCTACCCCACAGTAAATGAAGCCTGTCTGAAGGGGAAGAAGTGATCAGCACCTAGCTTTAAGCAGTTGGCTCCACAGTAGAGTCAATGAATCTGAGCTTGGGAGCCCCTTGTTTCAATCCAGTGTCCAAGCCCAGTGACTTATAAGCATTAAACTTCCTAAGTGCTAGGATAAACAAAAAATACTACTAGGAATTAAAATATGCACTGATATGACTGTGTATGCTTGTTTAAGTCCCAAGAAGTCTACCTCTCTCTTACTTTTTGGATGCTACAGCAATGTTCCTGTGATTCAAAAGTAAACAACTATTCAGGAAGGCTATTCAGACAGAAACTGAACTGGAAACATCTGAGAAGCACACACTCGGTGCGTCGGTTCCTCAGCAGTCCCTGTGACTCATCAGAGGAGTCACCACGCTGACCGGCAGCACATGCTTTCATTTTCATAAAATGCACAGGGCTTGTCATGCTGCACCAGGGAAAAGCATCCGGCCGCTGCAGATCAAAAGCATTAACCTTGGAATGATGAACAGCCACCAGCAGTCTTCTGACAAGTCAGGCAGCCCACAGATACCAAGTCAGGCTTCGTAACTAAGCTCAGCCCAGGCATCTGCTCAGATCTCTACCGTGAGCAAGGAGTTTTCCCTTCTAAGGCCCTGCCTCACCTTAAGAAGTTTACTTAATGCTTTTCCTAATTCAAGGGAGGAAGGAAAGGGTGGAATAGGCTTTCAGTCCCTCAAAACAATAGACCACAAAATTTACCAGTTAAAAATTATGTCACGCCCAGACAAAAAGAAAGCGGAGCTCACTCGTTTGAAGCTGACACAGACAGGGACACTCTGCTGTACCAGGCAGTCAGGGCTTGGGGAGCCTCTGCCAAGTCCCGCGGTCACACTGTGCAAGTGCTCGTTCCCAGGAATTCCCAGGCAGCGGCTGGCAGGAGAGCACACTGGCACTAGGCACGGAAATCGAGGTGAGACTTCCCTGACATCGTTTGCACAGGCTCCAAAGCAATAAGCTCCTATTTCTATTTTGAGCTCTTCCAAACTCAGCTTGTCGTGGGCTGCTTGAATCGCCACCAACCAGCCAAAACTGTGCAGACTTGTCATGGAAACACCGTGGCTACGGCTGCTCTGCAAAGGGCCACAGTGGCAGCCCTGACTGCAGCGCAGGAACTGAGGGACAGTGACCAGCATGAGTGACTATCAGAGATGCTTCGTTTTCAGTTCATCTGCTGCAGATGAACTTCCATTTTGAGCAGAAATTGCCCATTCACCGAAAGCTGGTTGCTCTGTTTCCTTGGGGACGAGGGAAAACCAGGCCCTGCCAGCTTTATCTCTGCTCGTGAATCACAGCCCAATCTTTCTAGTCTCCTTGACTACAGCTAAATAAAACAGGGCCAGGAATCATCTGCTGGCCGTTAAGTGCCTGAAATAACGTGATGACTGCATCACGTTAAGCCAGTAAGGTTTAGGGCAGGGAACTCTGAGATGTGCGTTTCATGCCCTGCACTGTGCCCTTGATGAGGTAGTGCTGAAGGACAGTGTGGGACTGGAGGAGCTGTAGAAGGTCCCGAGCATATGTAGCTCCAGCACATTAGAAGTATAAACTGGCCCAGGGCCTGGTAGTGGGTAGTACCATGGCTGAGTTTAGCCTCTGAGTCTCATTCAGCAGTGTGAATGGAACTGGTACAAGTGCGAACAACAGAGCATCTCCCCAGGAACTAAAACTGAAGAGACAATGGACATGGGGATGCAGAGTCCCGTAAGTGAGATGGTGATGGTGATCAGCAATGAAAACCTGGCTTCTGATTCAACACCGCATGCCTGAAACCCTGAAGTTACTTTTGCTTACTGGATTATGTAGCTCCCATAGCACAGAGAGCCTCATCTGATGTCTCAGTTTCATTTCACTTACAGAGTCTCATCAGCTACTTAAAGACATATTGAGAAAAGTCTCAAAAATGTGAGGTGACAACAGCCCTTCCCAGAAGGAATAATAATCTGAATCTAGTTTCATATCATAAAAGGGAAAGAAGTACTGAGTGTATCTCCTCCTGTACTGAAACAGAGTAGTTTAGTTGTATTTCAAGTAAATCCAGGAAGGCAAACTATGTTTTTTACTTAATTCCTAGGATTCAATGAACATGGACTGAAAAACAAAGAATAACCCTACCAATGCATTCTCTACAACCATCCACATCAGAAAGTGTTTTTATGGAGACTAAATGGAGTACATAAAGCCTCAGAGCAGGAAAACAGTATCATAAGAAGACTTTGGAGGAAAATTAATTCCTACGAGCAAGTTGTACACAGCTTTCCTACACTGCCCTTGCCTAATTAACTCTGTATCCACAGAAAACTAGTACTGCATGAATGAAGCAATCTCTTGAGAAACAAGTACATGGGAAGTAATAAAATAGGACACATTATTATTGCCAGGAAATCTGTAAATCTTTGCCATGTATTTTTACAATGTGCTTGCCTACGTTTGACCTCAGTGAAGTATTTATAAAACACAACTGTCAGAGAAGGAGGGCTCTTCCTCTCAAGAATCCCAAGGTGGTATGCAAGCTGCTGTTTCTCAGCTCAGCATTCAGTCTTGGGGCTTCAGAGAATTAAGTTGACCTGCAATCAGAACAGCAAAGATAGATTTCAAAAAGCCTCCAGCAATAACTTTGTCCACAGGAAAACTTGTGAGTTTTCAAACTCAGAGCTGAGACTGTCAAGGCAGTACTTTTATCAGCCGTCACTATCACAAAGAGGCTGCCACAGTAATTTTGAATACTAATTCCTCTCTTTTTTAACATGAGTTTAAATCCACCCACCTTAGAAGCAAGAGATTGTGTGAATTGCTCTCAGCCAAGCACCTGACCTTAAAGGGAAAAATCCTGCTTCAACGTCACAGGGATCTATTTGTAACTGAAGGTTCCTGCAAGTCTACAAAGGTGTGGAAGTTAGCTCCATCCTGCAAACCACCCCAGAGTGCTAGGAGGCTGGCAGCTGCTTTTGGCACCGGAGATGCTCAGAAGAAAGGTACTGCCTGTATCAACCAAGTGTTGCTCCTGGGTCACAGTGGTTTTACAAGTGGAAGCAGGACACGTTCAGCAGAAGGAGCTCACGGTTGCGTCTGCTGTGAACAAAGTTAATGAAATTTTCCCATGTAAATATGGGCTCTAGCAAATAAAATAATCCCAAACTGTTGCAGCACAAGTATTATCTGCAGTGAAAGAAATGAGAAAGACTTTCCTTGCACTACTAGAGATAAAATGTTCTGGGATGTCATCCAGAGTGTTCAGAGTGATCATATATTCAGATTATATGGATTTAAGTAAGGTTACTTCGTTTTAAAAAAACTCATGGGCGATCCAAAAGAAATACAAATTTCATTAGGCTTGAGCTTCCACGTTCTCACAAGGAATGTTGAAAAACAGAGATTGCCTAAGTCACCCATAATTCTCACACTCCTGACAATGTAGCATCCACTTTCATAGGATCAGAGGTTTTTATAAAGGACTGAGCATGCCTCTACTAGCTATAAAAGACCAACCACAGAGCCCAACTCAGGTCTCTGCACTGGACTAAGAGCCCTGTAATCTGGCACCTTGCTGTTCTACTGCTGAAGCATGATGATGGTGAGCCTGCCTCACATATTACTTTCCAATAAGTCTCTTCTTCATAGTTCTTTCCTGATCAGGCAGGTATCTTTTAACTTCATGGTAAGCTGGCCAGTGCCAACACATTACCTGGAAAGGAATGCATGTACAACACTCCTGTTCCAAAGACAAAACTCTTCCTCAACTGCTATTTTCCAAAATCCACCCCATGTTACAAACTCGTTCTCCATGCTGTGCTGTGCATTTGTACTGTTTGAAGGGAGATCATAAAGGCAAGAGCCATAGCTGTAACAACAGATGTATATCACAGCTGTGTGACTGCTACAGAGACCTGGTTACGGGAATGCAGCCTGACGGGCCCAGGGCTATCAAAAGGACACTTGCAAGGTGCACACTGCAGACATTGGTTCGAAATAATTATTTGTATTGTCAGACTGTTCTTTTTGCTGTGGGTTTGGATCGCCACCTTTACTACAGAATAGGAGAAAATCATCATCCATTGTGCCAGTGAGAAAATCCCCAGGCAAACACACAGAAATCCAGGGCATGTGAGGTATTCGACCTGGAGGAACCTGCTGGGGGTTCCAATGCCACCTCTTCTTTGCCTCAGCTGCAGTTCACACTTGCAGGCTGAGGTGTCCTTCTAGAAGGTTCCACCTTTATTTCATCCACTGAACACAAGGACTGAAGTAAAGAGCTTCACAAAGTTCTTAAGGCTGTCTGAAGGGCAGTGACTGCAATAGGCTGAGCCCATTTTGATTGGTACCAAGTGTGAAATTTTGTCACCCAGCCAATACCTCACCTCACTGTAGGCATGAAGAGCTAAGCAGTCTGAGTGTGTCCTAGAGATCAGGAGTGTTGTCTCAACTGCAAACTTCACCCTCTCCAGCCACCGAGTCAGAAAGTGGAGTATTTTCTGATGGAGCAACAGGGACTTTGAAACACATGGCTAGCCGGGTCAGCCGAGGGCAAGTCTGTTTCAATTACTTTTTATTTTAAAACCCCAAAGCCCTGTGCTGCACAGTGCTGTACTTTCTGACTTTGTCAAAGGATAGCCGCTACGGTTTCTAGGTCACTAGGTCTCCAGTACTGCCCTCTGGGTCTACTTTCACCAGACTCAATACAGTTAACGTGTCAGACATCCCCGCAGTAAATCTCTCCTACTGTCTGCTGCTGTAGAGAACTACTGGTTTCACAGAAAAACATGACTACTTCTGTCCAAAGATTTTTCTTTTCTTAATAAAACCTTACATTCTAAATGGGTCTGTAAATGGTTGTTCATAATGTGAATTACATGGCCCTTGCTCTGACAATGAGAAACTAAGAAATTAGCGATCCACGCTACAGCATTGCTTGACGCTGTCTTCAAGCCTGAAAGCCACACTGACAGACCAAGGTGGAAACTCCAGCTCCTCAGTAGACACTCTCAGGGTTGAGCTGACTGCATGAGATATGAAATTGTATTTATAATTGCCGCACATTTTGGTTTTCCTTTTCTTCCTTCTAAAGTAGATTAGACTAATGAGCAAAAGCCCTTATTGTATGTGTCGTAACTAATGATGTGATTCCTACAGTAGCATTGGACTCTTCCTTTCTAAAGGGAAAAAAACCCACACATTGTACAGGATTCAGAGACGATTCCTTTGCACTTCTCTTTCAGCTACTTCATAAATTTATCATAATCAATGGACGCAACCAGACTCCAGTCAGTTTAGATTAGCTTTCAAGATCTGCACAAAGCACAAATTCCCACATCCCAGAGAAGAAAATTAACATTTTATGTGTCTTGCTGAGCAACCTGGAAATATTAGGAGATGGCTTCTCAAAAGAACTTTACTCAAGCATTTAATTTAATTTCTTTCTGTCCACTACCTGTCACCTGCATAAGTCTAAAGATTTTAAAATGCTGAAAAATAACATCTTCTTTTATTGGAATTTAATACCAAGATATAATTAGGGTTTAGGATGATTAGGATAATCTGGATCATCAGAGACAACTTTGTCAAAGCTAAATGTCACAGATTCAAGGGAAGCTGATCTGTTGATAGGGAGAGTCCAGACAGTAATTTGTGTCAGGGTTGATTTTAGTGAGGCTTCGATGAAAATACTCACTAATACACGAGCACTGTCAAAGATCTTTTGTTAGGAGACTAAGTCAATCACATTCTACTAGGAGGAAAAAAGTAGTTTAAAAAAAATTATTTCACTTTCTAATTAAAAAATTTAGGCAAAGGCATTTTGTTACTTCTATACAACTGGCATGTGAGATTTTAAAGAAATCCTGACAACTGTTTGGTTTCCTTTCTCTCTCCCTAGGTCTCCATTCACTCCCAGAAACTGCCTAACTGATACAAGACCATTTCTAGGATAAAGCCCAGTAGCCGTGTAACAGCCAATGTCTTTATTGAGGGTTTCACAACTTGGAACACAAAATAAAGACTGTGCCTGGTCAAAGTTGATGTTATAGGAAGGCAACAGGTCACTTGCACCCTTATGAGGTGAGATACTAGTTCCCTTTACATCTCACGGAGAATCACAGAATCATTTAGATTAGGAAAGACTTTTAAGACTATCACCTCCAACATCCCTATAACATCCCTATAAACCACATCCCTATAATCCAGATCTACATGACTTTTAAACAAGTCCAGGGACTGTGATTTAGCCGCCTCCTGTTCCAAGGCCTGATGACCCTTTTGATAAGCAAGCTTTTCCTAATGTCCAACCTAAACTTCCCCTGGCTCAACTTGAGTCCATGTCCTCTTGTCCTATCACTTCTTACTTGTGAGAAGAGACCAGCCCCCCACTTTCTGGAACCTCCCTCCTTTCAGCAATAAGGTCTCCCCTCAAGCCTCCTCCTCTTCAGACCAAACACCCCCAGCTCCCTCAGCCACTACTCATAAGACTTGTTCTCCCAGGCCGTGGTTAACCACGTGCTCCACTTCCAGCAGCCTCAGAGAGCTTTGTACTTTCATCCTATCCAGCTTGCTAAAGGCAATGTATTCAAAGCCACAGGGACACGTCTGCAGGTATGTAGCTGAGTTATTAAACTGCTGCATTTCTTTAGCTCAGTTCTTTCATAGAATCTCATTTTTACTTTGAAACTGAGAAGCACTATGCACTGTCTGATTTACTAAACCACTTGGAGTTCAGAGGTGCAGTGCTTTCTGGTCCCTAAAGCTGCAGTTTTATATTGCAGGCCCTCACTAATGCCATGAAGCGCTGATCTGCACCACACAGCTAGGTAGGAAGATAAGCCGTAGGTGGAATTCCCCAGCTGCCAGTCTTTCACACATACTGAAGCAGAAAGGCTGAATTCCTGATGCAAACTGATCAAATATGGATGTGTTTTGCTAGAAGAGAGCTGATATCCTAGAGATACAGCCACTCTCCACTCATGTTACATATATAATGTATTTATTTACATTTTTAGAGATAGATTTTTTTACACAGATGCTAAAAGGGGAAAATTTGCTTCTTGCACTGTATTGGTCAACTTCAGCTAAAGCTGTGGAACACTGTGGCTCCTACTTAATGGCTGCAAGAGATCTGGATGGTCAAGTCTTTGGATGAAGAAGCAATGGTATTTATGTGACTAATGAATATTTGTGTTCATCTGGATTTTAAATTAAAATAACAGGACAAAACAACAGAGTCAAACCGGCAACGGACAGCAACAACAAACAGATGCTTTCACAATTCAAGCTCTAATTATGTGGAATGCACTGTCTAGAGAGGACGACCCGCAATTCCACTAAGTATTCTAGCACGTGACTCTTTCTATTCCCTGTCAAAAAGGTTCTTTCTGTTCCCTGACATAGGAGTGTTATTTGCTGATTATTTGAAGACAGAAATGTACTGGGTCTGATTGATATTCAGCTTTTAGCTATTTTTACCTCCAAGACATTTCTTATTTACTTTGCATATTCCAGAGTACTTCCCTTACACACTGACTAGATTATAAACTGGAGAATGGCAATGCTAATAAACAGTGATTAAATAAAGCTGCAGCAGAGTTCTGTCTTGCAGAATTAAATCCAACTACTAAACTTCAGAGGCAACTCTTCAAAAGTCATGTTAAGTAGAGTATGTCCATTTGCAGCCCAACTCCCATTTAAAGTGGATGACAAGTTTAGCAAAGATAATACTGGCTTCAAATACTGGCTGATTGGAGAGGCAAGGGCATTTGCTCAATTTACCGATAGTAATATCCTTCTGGCGTGCTGAGAGCTGATCCCCCACTGTGAGCTAACAATAAGAGTTTTCCTTATGAAGTCCTTGATGTGGGAGCATTTTTCTTAAAGATCATGGGAAAGTGGGGGTGTTTTTTTATTTTAAACCACTGCAGCAAAAAGTGAAGATGAATAGAGTTTGCTGGACAATTCACCTCACTGGTTTTGGCTAATTCATAACCAGCATTTCCTAGAATACAGTTTTGACATGTCCAGCATTTCCTAGTTTAAAATCATTACAGTATATAATAACAGACAAACATTTTATGGTGCTGAGAAAAAGAGACAGAGTATTTTAGGTGTGCAAAGTTTGTTTTCTCAGAAGACTAATAGTAATCTACCTGCAAACCTGCATCCAGAGATAAAATATCCTGCTATTTCTCCTTCTGCTTCCAAACTACTTAGTGATCAAGACGCACAGCAATGTGCTGATCTAATCTAATAACGTTTCAAGTGTAAACCTCCACTTGCAGCAGAAGGTTTCAAGCAGATGGTGCTTGGATATAGCCAATTGAAATACAAGTAAACTGGGACACCCTGGCAGCTACAGCCAACAGGCTGCATTACAACTCACAGAGAGCTTATAAGGCAAAGCTCAGTCTTACAGAAAGGCTAACGCTTTCCAGGGAACCTGTTAGGACTGACATGCTCGTGGTATTAAAAACCCACTTATATCCTGACTGGAAAAACACAAAAGGTTTTTGTATGTGATGTGTCAGAAACTTTCTTGCATTTAATAATTAAGGATTTCATTACTTGGCTGTGAGTGAGATCAGATCCTGACTCTTCCTGGCCAGTCACAAAGCAGGTTAGTAATTAAAAAAAACTTCCTAATGCTACACAGGGATATGTTACTGTTCTGTTGAGTTTTCTGTTTTGCTATAGCTTTTTCTACAAATAGGCTTTACTACTTTATTGCTCGACATCTTGCAAGATCATTTTCTTCTTCTTATAGATGAAATTTCACACCGTTTTTCATCAGAATATGACTCCTCACTGTAAAAGCAAGTGGTAGGAAAAAAAGGGAGGCAGCTCTAAGTCATGGTGTTGCTGCCATGGTTGGAGAACCTGCAGCACACCAACACCTCAGCCCTTCCCTGGGAAAGCTGCATTAACCCACTTCTCTGTCAGGCTGTCCCTTCCTTCCATACCTCACCGCTGCAACTGTCCAGCATCTCTACAGCAGATCCAGGGAAGTGAGGTCACCAGGGGCCACTGCCTTACTGGAATGGGGATGAGGTTTATTGTGCTGAGCTGCTTTTCCTACTGTGAAGTTAAAAAGAGCATTACTCTAACAAGGAAGGGAACAGGGGTTACTCTTCACACATGGAAGCAGAGAACTGGCCCCCCGTTTGAATTCCTCCCCCCTACACAAGGTGCTGAGGCAGGACCCACCTGGCATGGAGGACCTCCCAGCACCCTGAGCAAGGTACGAAAACTGAAAAATCGCTAACACATTTATTGCATTAGTCTGAACGATCTGCACTCTGCAGTACACTTGTTAAATATTTTACTGCTTCTGATTAATTGATGGAATTTTAATTTTTAAATATGCTCACGTACAGTTCTTAATTCTTGGCAAGATGCAAAGGACTGCGGTAACTTAAAAACCTACTCTGCAAGTACTGTACCTAGCTCTCCTTATGATCAAGACCATCACTTTCCAAACCACAGGCACAATTCCAATTCATTTAAATTTTGATCAAAACATTGGCATTTCTGAGGCACAGTTCACCCAAGATTACAGTGTATGTTACAAACTTCGGAGAATGTCTGCAGCATCTACTGTGCACTGTACTTGGGGGGTCCTTCAGTCCACAGCATGGAGAAGGTAAGATACAAAAATGCTGCTTTTCTATCCTCAGACTGCACAACAGCTGAGATGAAAGCCCCTCTTAATCCTCACCCTCATACCTGACTCAAGTACATTACAGAGAACTTTTTTTAAAAAAAATTGTTAGTACATACAATTAGGATTTCTCTCTTTTTTTGGAAAAAAACAGAACATACAAACTAAACCAACCAGACAAAACCCCTCAAAGTACTAAATAAGATTCATTTTCTTTCTGTTCACTACTAGGACTGAAGAAATTAATTTATTCTATGATTTGGGGGGAATTGGAGTTGGCTGTTGGTCCATAACCATATTTGTGCTGACAGATGTGGGGAACTCTCTACAAGGTCTGCTGAAAAGGAACCAAAATGGATAAAAAACAAATACCTCTCTGAGCATCACCTTCTGCAGGGGTTTGTTTGCCTGCTTTTATTAAGGTGCTTTCTTCACAGAAAACAGACTCTCAAAGGCAAATTTTACAGCCACAACTGTACACACAGAAACGGTTTTGATCAGCCCTTTTGTTGGTCTTCAGCAGCCCCAGCCAAACCAGGTAGGTTTTACGCACTCCCGTTAAGCGACTGGACCTGCTACAAATAGCAGGGCATACAGATGGGCACAAGAGACAAAGGATAGAAGAGGAAGGCATTCATCTGCACTATACAGACAAGAAGCTGAGACACTAAGGAATACAGTGACTCGAGATGTGCCGAGAAGCCATCTGAAAACCATCCACCTTGAAAAGTGGAAGAACCAACCACTCAAACTAGTGTTTGCTAGAAAGCAAGCATGACCCAAAACACTGTCACGAAGAGCTTGCACTGTGTATGTACAGGATTGTAACTCCGAAGTGTTTACACCCAAGTTCCTCCTCAGAATAATTTTACCATGTTGTTACCAAGAGGAGACCCAGGGATACTCCCCTCCATTTCAGTGGTTGGCACCAACCCACATCGCGTGCTGAGCAGAACATTCCTCTGCAGCACTCGCTGATACTGTCATGAATACCCAGACTGATTTAATGCGGGCCCCCTGGGTCGCAGCCACGCTGATCTGTACTACATGAATAGAGAAATATCCTTTGACTGATAAACGAAAACTGACAGTCAGTCAGACTCCTGCACTCAGCTGCACAAGCTTTCACATCCAATACTACTTCAAATGCAGAAATCTAACTACAGGGCTCTTCACTTTCATTTAGAAAATAAGTTGCTGCTCTCTGTCTGTGTTCTTTATTTTAAGGCTGGGGTTGTCAGAGGGGTTTGTGGCTGCTGTTTTGTTGTGAAATTGCACTCAGGTCCTCAGCAGCCGACTCTTGATGAGCTGGTGCAGCATAACCTGAGCAGGTGATATTCTTACTGCAGAACATGCTGCTGTGACAGAGAACAGAGGTTTCATCTCCATAAGTTTATTACAGGGGAAGCAATTTGGAGGTGGTTCCTCACATCCCTAAGGGCAGATGAAAAGGATTCATGTTGCAGAGCTCCTGTCCCTCTGCTACCGCCACGCTCCAATTTCACTACTAAATCAGTGTCAATGAACTGTGGGATGAGTTGTGTTCACCTATGCCTTGCCCAGGATGGCTGGAAAAAGGTCACTAAATGGAAAGACACGTGAGCACAAGAACTGTGCCACAGTAAAGCACCCAAGCAAATAACATCTTTGTGGTGTCCTCACTTGCCATAGAAATGCTCAGATATTCAGAGCAGTGCTCAATCCTGAGAAAACAGCAAACAGTGATGAAGTTTCCATGGAAAAACATAGCGTGGAAGAAGAAGGAGTCTTGGGTAGGCTGCACATCCAGTTGCTGCAAACCTAGCTGGGTTTGCTGCACGCTGAAACCAAAGGAGATAGGAAGCAGAAACATATGCTTCATCAAAACCAGATTCACAGCAGGACTCCGAAGTAACCATATGGTAAACTACTTTTAAATATAAAGTGAAGGGCATTCTGTTAACAGTAACATCATGCTGTAATCTAGTTTATACCCTTACTGATCACGGATGCCAGCAAAACTAATTCAAGTAACACTGAATTTATTTCCAATTTTGTTGCTTATTCAGGTCTGTTTCATGGTTCTTAGTAGGCAGGCTACAATTTTATGCACATATTATTTATCAGATGTAAGCTTTGCCCATTTGTTCAGCAATTATGCACATTAACTACTTAATGACTTGCAGCTTGAAATCTGCAGGTCCTGTTTGCCCTATTTTTAAAGTTTTGACTGACACAGTCAATGCAAGAAGATTCAAAGTAACAGCATTAATAGAGACTTCCCAAATCTGCAAGGTTAGATAATTGAAGTCATCACCAAATGATAAGTTTTGTACTGGACTATGCAACTTTTAAAGCTTTAGTGTGTTCCAGAAATGCGTGGTGCAGCATTATGATGATGATGGTGATTATTCCATGGATGTGAATTGAGCACAGACATCTTGGCTTTAATACACTCGGCTCAATTTTACTTAATTCTTCCATAGAGAAGATTTGCAGCCAGCTCATCTCTATATCAAATGCCTTTATCAATATTTAGCAGCTAAAGCATCCCCTACCCTGAAAACATACAGTACTGGATTTGTACAGCCTCTGAGGATGATGCAGCACCTGAAATAATTCCAGGGGAAAAAAGTCTTTTTAGCAATCTTACACCCTAAACCCAGCTATGTCCAAACACAATTTTCTCTGCAGCATTAAACGGTTTACAGAGGGAAATAATACCTGGATTTGCGGGCATAATGCTTTTACATGAACAAAGCCGTGGGCAGACCTGAAGCAAAGAAGTCAGCATGAGTTCACTTAACCATCTTCTAAGAGGCAGCCCTACTTACACAGCAGAGCTGCTGGTCTGAATTCACAAATGGCAGCCAGACACATGCTAACACAGCAGTTTTATGAAATAGGAATCTATTAACATTTATCAAACTGAACCACAATTAATGGGGTGCCACCTGGAAAAAGCTCTCCTGCCCACACTGGAACAAGAAAGCCTCTCCTGTGGCTTGGTGCCCTACATCCCATACACACACCTCCATTCATCATTGGCAGTCCTTGCTTTTGCCCTTTGCAATAACACACTTGCACCACTGCATCCCTCGCTGGCCCAGGTCTCTGAAGATTTACCACTTCACCACTGCCTTACTAGTCCTGTGACCATTCCTTTTCCTGCCACCATCTTCATTTCCCCCTAAACTATCCAGACTTTCTTCCATAGGTTCTTGACCAACTTCTAGTGTCCTGACCACTGCTTGAGGTTGCACTTCCCTCCACATTAAGATCCTTGACAAAGAGAACAGCTTCAAAGCAGTTCCCAATGCTCCTACAATGAGGTAGAAGGAAGGAGCCTAGGTGTTGGTAGAGAATGGAAGCACATCCTGCTTGAGGCAGCAGGCAAATCATGACCTGGCCTCCCTCACCTTCTCAACTGCCCTTCCACAAAAGGTGAGGAGCTCTGGAACTTGAGGGTCAGGCTATAAAGGAGACAGATAGGCAAACCCAGGGGGTTGCCAAGGGAATGTCAGTCAGCTCCATGCACTAGGACTGCTGCTGTTAGAAAGAAAAGGAAGGTGACTGTAGTAGGAGACTCCCTTCTGAGGGGAACAAGATGCTGACCAGACCCATCCCACAGTTTTTGAGTCCCAAATACAAGAAGGACATGGAACTACTGCAGTGAGTCCAGAGGAGGACTCAGTGATCAGAGGCTGGAGCACCTCTCCTGTGAAGACAGGCTGAGGGAACTGGGGCTGTTCAGCCTGGAGAAGAGAAGGCTCCGATGGGACCTTATAGCAGTTTTCCAGTACCTGAAAGAAAGCTGGAGAGGGCCTTTTTATGAGGGACTCTAGTGATAGGACAAGGGGAATGGTTTTGAGCTGAAAGATGGGAGATTCAGATTAGGTCTCAGGAAGAAATTCCTCCCTATGAGGGTGCTGGAGGCACTGGAACAGGTTGCAAAGGAGATTGCGGCTGCCCCTTCCCTGGCAGTGTTCAAGGCCAGGTTGGATGGGGCTCTGGGCAACCCGGGCTGGTGAAAGGTGTCACTGCCCATGACGAAATTAGAGAAGTTAGAAAACTAGATTATCTCTGAGGTCTCTTCCCACCTAAACCAATCTATGATTCTGTGATTCTATAATCAGTTGATGCCTTCCATCTAGACAGCTAGTGGCTTTCATTAACCTCACTGAGCTCTTCAGAAAGAATCAAATCAATCTACTGTTCCTCCAGATGTGTTTGGAGTTGGTAAAGTAGTTCAAAAGGTACTGGAACCACTTAAGTTCTTAGGAAAGAACATAAAATTTCTTAGGAAAGTAGCTTGGACACACAATGGGAGGTGAAGGGAGAGTGAATCAGTAACACAACACTTCCCAATAAAACAAAAACACACCAGGAGAAGGAAGACTCCCTGACTGCATGGCTAGGAAGAACTGAGAAGATCTCAGAAATAGTATTTTTTTGAGCTTTCAGATCCACTGCCCCAAACACTATAGCTCCTACTTTATCACACCAGATTCAGCAATATTTTGCTGTGCCACCATGCATGCGGAACACACAAACATGCAGTCAGAGTACTTGCAAGTACTTTGTAGCGTCTTTTGTAGTTCTACTTGGAAATATTCCAGTTGTTTTGGCAATTTGTCATTCAAGCTTATCTGATCTGCAGCAGCAGGCTTAGGCTGTGCCTTAACATCTTTTCTAGTCTTTGTAATTCCACCTGTCAGTTGAGGAGAGGTTTTATACCTGAGGAGAGGACTTGTGACATCCCACCGCTTGGCAATCCACAGATCTTTACCAAGGTCGGGTATTAGTAGGGAGTCCAGCTCTTCAACGTGTTTCACGTGACAAAACGCAATTGCCAATAAGAGAAGGGCAAGAAAACCATCTCCGTTCTTTGGTTACTGAGGATCTGTAAAATACTGAGGGATCTGTGGCTTATCAGCCTGTACAGTTCTGGGCACTAGCAGACGCCTCGGCAGCCCGATTCAAACACAGTCCTCGAGTTACCTCAGGAAACAATTCAGCCGTTGCTGGCACTGAAAATCAAAACCCATGAAAACAATGGGATCGTTTTTGGGTGTTCACAGCAGCACAGGAAAGGGAAATTAAATCCAAAAATTAGCAGCACTTGCCGCCTTCCCTGCCTGTCCAACTTCAGAGCACAGACACTCACTCTTTGAACTCCAAGGCAGAAAACCACAGCAGAAATTCTTCCCTGTTGATGGCAGGAAGCCATTTCTGGTGTTTGATAACTGCTGTCTGGGATTAAAGCTGTGGTCCTGCACATCTTCCTCAAAACTAACTACCAGTGTTTTAGATCTACTTCTATCATAGACTTCAGCAACAACTTTTCTATGAAGTTCAAAAATCACACACTGAAATGCAAAAAACTTACTGCTTTAAATGCATTCCCAAACTGCATCAACTGACTGATTACTCCTCCCTGTCTTACATCCCCAGCATCGTCTTAAAGAAGCACCCAGAAAGAAATGATCCCACTATACAGACAAATACGATTCAGGAGTTTCTGTGCACACTCTGCTTTCATGGTGCTCTGACCTTGGTTGTTAGCCTGTGGTCCCTACACATATCCCTTCCAGAGCACCTCAGGATCCCCAAGAACAGCTTGTTTTGCCAGGCAGACTATATGCAGTTATTTTTTTCTCTGATCACAGAACAGTTATGAACCAGAATACATGGGAGACTTCTGTGAACACAGAAGCTTTGCAGACTGGGAGGCTACTGGCTTCATTCGGGAGGTATCACCAGGCTCACATGCTAACCTGAAAGAACAGATTCTGTAGGATGTGTTTCTAAACCACTAGCTGCTGAAAAGCAAGAAGGCTCTTGATGTGGTTGGGTTTGTGGGGGAGAAAGGGGTGTCAAAGTCCAAGCTGTATCTTCATTCCGTTGGGATGCATTCTTCAGATGCTATCCTGGGAGGTGGCTTTCTCTGCGGCATTAGCAGCTGCTAAATACAGCCCTGGAAACGGCTACGTTCTGGCAACAGATGAAAACACTGCTCCTTCAAAAGGCATTTTTGCCAACCTTTGGCTCAGCCTCTGCTGAAGCACTCTTGCTATCGGTTCTTCCTTCTTGCTGTTACTGTTGTAGCACAGTTTAATTGATTCTTAGCGTTATTATCTCAATACATCCACAGGTTTATATGAAGAGGAGGGGAGAAAAAAAGCAAGATAGGAATTATGGAGGAATTAAAAAAAGTCTTTTCATTGATTGGGTTGTTACCTTACCGGGCAGATAAAATATGCACATTCTGTATCAGGTCTTTGTTGGCCACTCATGGAGCACAAAGAACTAAATTAGCACTAATTACCAGAAGCTAAGATTAGCCTCTCCTAGCCTGTGGAAAATACAAAGGTGAGTTTTAATAGCAGAGCAAGGAGATTAAGCAACATGAATTCTAACAAGAGCTGTAAGAAAAGGGCAAGTAAATTATTCCTTGTGATCCAAAAATACAGGATGAAGTTGTACCAGAATTCATTATGCTGTTCCTTGAAAAAGATGCAGCTCCTTCCTTCATGAAAAAAAACAATGTAGGACAAAAAGGTTCGACCACTTATATCCTGCAGTCGTAAAGAACCTACACACAGATCACAAAAATTCCTGAGTCGTATTTACTTGTGATCAGGGAAGGCATTTGTTAAGTGTTAGCACTGCTGCCTAAGTCAATACCTTCTGGAGTTCATAATGTGTATTTTCTTTAAATACCTCAGTTCCACTGCCACCAGCTGCTGTACAATCGAACAAAAATGCCATACAAGAGGAAAGCACATGGCCCACTTCAGAACATTTTCTTTCTAAACACTTCTTGTTTAAATTCAAAGAACTCAATCATACAAACTAAATATAGCTAAGAACAACCAGAAATATGCAAGGGTCTCAGCAGAAAAAAAAAAGGCACGTTATATGTCTGTCCAACGGTTCTGGTATAAGGAATACGTATATATAAACAGATACATAGAAAAATATATGAAAAAATGTTTTAGGCTCAGAAGAATGTCTTGTTTATATGAATTACCACATATGACAAAGTTCAGCAGTTTCAGAGCATCTGAATTGTGCTAACGTCACATAAAGGCAAATGGAAATAGGCTCAGCAGGGTAGAAGAGAGGAGGAGCACTGAGGCAGGTTGCAGACGGGGAGTATCCTTATTTTCCAGTAGCAGAAACATTTTTGAATGTCTTCACAGATGTTGGCCAATTCAAGCAGCTTATGAGCAATCCAAGACAGAAAATAATCTGGAGCATTTGGAACAGTATTCAGCACTTGTGTATAGTGCTCATTTCCCTTTGAGTCTGTTAAGTGAAGCTAATGAAGCACTAATGAAGCTGGTTTCATACAGCTTTTTGTCTACTCTCGTTCTGGAATTGATGGAGTTGACTAAAGCATGAGCTTCCTTTGACTTCGTTCTTATTTTTATGTGGTAGATGCATTGACAGCATTTCTCTCTTTGCCGACTTAAGAGTCAATGGGCACCCACTGCAAATTTTTTGTTGGTGAAAGGACTAATCCAGCTTTTCTCTTCCATCTGGCAGCAATATTGACCAAACTGCTAGACCATCAGAGCCCACCACCAAGATCATTGCTAGAGTAGGTCAGAAATTTCAGAAGCTCTGAGAAGAACTCAGGCAATGAGGCTGGAATCACAGCATTATAGAATCGTTACGGATTGGAAGGGACCTTGGAAGATCATCCCCCTGCCAGAGCAGGACCACCTAGACCAAGTTGCAGGCAAACAGGGGACAGCCCACCAGAATGAAATCAATCATGCAAGTCCCACTTTTCTAGACTACAATACATGACTCTGAAAGTAAAAGAGGCTATTATGGGGAAAGCTAAAGGAGACACATCAAAACCACATGCAACTGATGACTACCATCCATAATGAGCACCGAAAATGTTTTCTAACTCATGTTTATTAATAGGCTAAACTAATTTCTCCCTCAAAATTTGTCAGTTGGAATACTGCTTTTTGGAACGGGGCCATCATTCAACAGAGCAGCATATTAAATAATACTCTGCAAGCTTTCAGTTGCAAATATTTCTTTCATGTAGCTACAAGAAATGAAGGGAATTAAACACTCCTGCCATCCCTTCATGGCTTTGCTACTGACTTCTGGTGTAAGGCGACAAATGTTAAAGCCTTTGTCTGTAGAGTTCTCAAGTCAGTTTTCTTGTCTAAGCCTAATCAACCTCCTATAAACAACCTGTTAGCTTTGCTTTAGTTTTGTTCCTACCAACATGAGGTTCATCTGAGACAGCACACAAAGGCAGAATGCAGCTACTCAAGGAAGAATATTAAAAAGTAATGGAAGAACTCAGCATGAACCTGACCCTAAATATTTATGCCCTTACTAACAATTGAAGTGTCACGCAAAAGGCAATAAACATATGATTTAATACGAAAGAACCCAAAATACCAGCCAGCTCAGCACAGCCAGCAGGCCAAAGGATAACTGGTATCTGGAAACAAATGGAAGAAAGTCACTTTGGGATAAAATTATGTCTTTCTTATGGAAAATAAAAAGAAAGGTTAAAAAAAGCCCAACAAAAATTACTTCTGGCTTTCTCAACTATATGAATAATGCTTTTCTGTAGTCTCCCTCCTTAAATGTGTGTGTCTTTTGTATGCACCCACATTACTGAGTCCCTTCCTAGCGTACAACCCTGCTTCCACTTCCCTCCCCAGCCTGAAACCATTGCAAAAACCCACCCCCATATGCCCTGATTGACTCTGCACCTCATAGACTTGAGACAAAGCTGAGTTTACACAGTTGTCCGCTGAACCTCCCATTTGACAGGCACATCCATTTTTTCAGTAACTTTGGTGATCACCTAAAATTAACTGTCTTGCAGGTATTTCCAGTCAGAATAAAATTATTGGGTTCAAAGCCCCACATAAGTTACTTTCTTGGTTCCCTGAGATGTTTTTGACATTCACAGGTAACCAACCATGCAAGCTTATTCCACTTCTGCACTTCTTTCCAGCCCTAATTTTCCAAAGCACACATAAAACATATTGAGGTGCATTCATTTCCACATATGAACCAGTGTCCTTTAGACAGCATCCTGCATCCATTAAACTGATTTATTAAAACCTGCTATCAGCACTTTACTCCAAGAAAAATGCATTTGTAGTGCTAATAGAGTGCAAATAAAAGCAGAATAATTCTGCCTCTTCTTCATCATACCTTTCAAACAAACCTGTAGCAGTCATCATACAAAGGACATGTCTTTCCAGTAATGACCCATTCTTCATACAAATGCATGCTTATTCCAGACAACAGTTAATTATTTCCCTCATAAGAATATTTCTATACAAATTTAAATAGTGTCTACAGCTCAGTAAAACGAAGCACATGCACAGAAAAGAACTAGTCTCAGACACTCAGACCAGATGCTAAGATTTTTTATTTGCTATGAGAAAAACTGGGAACCTATTGCTAAAATATAGAGAGAACAACACCATCTTCAGGAACAGGGTGGTTCCTGAAGTCTGCCTCTGAGCTACCACCATATGGCACTGCCCAAAGGTCCTCACCTGTAGTACCAATCACCACAAAAGCCTGGGTGCAGACTTGTAGGACCACAGAAATTACAGCGATGTGAGAAAAAACACACTCACTGCTTTTATCTTGAGCTTGACCTTCTCTTGAGAAGCTGCTAGAAGCTTCCCCTAAGGCCAACAGATGCAGTGCCAGCCAGCTCTGTATGTCATCTTCAGACAGGTGCCCAGAGTTTCCCAGTGGTAAGCATCGCCTGCGTTAGGAAACACTGATGATGGCTGCTGAAATACACGTTCTTAAAGCAACTGCAGTATGGGAATGTATAAGGCAGAATTCTTCAAGTGATTTGTGATTCATACTTGCATCTCAATCTACAGCACTGAAAAGCTTCAGACCTAATCCTTCTCCATAAATGTGCAATTTGGTGCATAAATGAATATTCAGATGATTAAAGTCCTTCAAATGAACAAAAGCATCTTAGAGAAAGAGCAGGCTGTAAATCCTACTCCACTCTGGGCACTAGAGAGAAGATAATGACTGTCTTTTTCAGTTTGTCATCGCCAGGGAGCAAGGGCAAGGCTGGAGATGACACATTGCCCACGCCAGTGGCTAACCCAGAGCAAAAAGAATGCCTTACAGTTCCAAATGCCGCTCGGTTAAATACCACTGCCTGGGTGACACGTGACGGTGCCAGCCACACACACAGATGGCTGTTTAACTCTGGACTTCTGAAGAGAATGCTCATTTTTAGCTAAGACCCCAGTGACTTGGCAAAAGCAGCAGCCACCCTGAGGTCACCCCCACAAGCCAGGGCACACGAGTGCTCTTTCACACATGCTGCTGGCAAGACGGTAAATGTAAGAAGGAACTCCTGCACAAATATTTTGTAGTTCAACTCCACATACGCTTTTCAGTTCCTGCTTGACTGCACAAAAATATTTTAAAACCAAAAGTTGACCGCAGACACTGTCATTTGTCATAACATACAGTTCTAAGCAGCATTTGCACCCACGGATTGAGGACACGACAGACACACAGCACAGGTAAGGGAAAGGGAGAAAGTGATCTGTTACTAATAGGCTTAAGACAAAATTATTCTACCTGCTGAAATGGGATTTAATTTTATTTCTGTCATGCTGCACTGGATTAAGTGGCTTGGAAGTGTCCATATCACAAAGTCAAAACACAAACAACTTGCCCAGGACAGTTCAACTTCGATTTTTTGAAGGTGTCAGTTACGAGGTAGGGAAAAAAAATTTAGTCTCATCAGCTCTTCTCTGTACTGTGTCCTTTGCCTTGAGGAATCCCTCCAAACATCCCCAAAGGTGAGCAAAGCATTTACACAGATTAATTCGCTTGATGTTTAAAACCAAGACTCTTTTGAATTCTAAGAGCATCTCACGTACATTCAGAACAACACAATTACTGGGGTTTGATTGCCTCAGATTTCAACCCAAAATACCTTGAAAAGACAGTGCCAGGCCATGCACAGAGCATGCTCGTCATCATTAGGATGTTTAAAAGCCTCTCAGATTAGGTGGTCAGCAATTAAACCATCCAAAAGTACTAGTCATTGTAAAACTGTTTTACAGATACGTACGCACTTACAACGTACTGAACAGTTACACGTCTTTAAAATTAATGTAAACTTAATATTTAAATGCCGGCCAAAATGAAGGGTTTGTGACTAGCAAAATGGGATTGCATGTTGTTAGGCTGGTCCATTACCTAAAGATTAGTATCACAGCCTGCATTAGTGTTATGTGGATCTTTTAACAGTTCCAGAGTGATTAGGCAATTATGTTCAAATACCATTCTTTAGAAGGCTGAAAGTCTTCTAAAGAAAACTGTAGATGTGTAAAGGCAGGGTTTATTAATTTATTTGTTTGCTAGATCTGCACTATTCATTCACCACAAAATAATGAACCTTTGACTGCTAAGTGATGATACAGATATTATAAAAGAAAAAATAAGTCAACTTCTGGTCTAAATTCTTAGTGTTATTTAGCCGCCTGATTCTCCATGAATTCCTTAAATGGTCTCATTACCATTCACCTTCCCCGTCTTTTACGTTCTTAAACGTGGTCAGTAAATTGCCTGCACCCTCGACTGAAGCACATTGATCAAGACCAGTTTAGTACTTGCTTAGTTTAGCAGATAAACTGCGGAAGTCAGCATTTCTAAATAAATTACACCATTTCTGGGTAGTGATGTATGATTTTGATAAACTTGATGATTCATCATCTGAGAGAGGGGAAAACAGAAGTTTCCCCTTAGGAAAAAACTCAGGAGTAAGGTCAAGTGATAATTCAGCTTGTCTTTTTAGTAAATTAACAACCTCATGAAGAACTGGGGAAAACCACCTTGAAATGGCAATACTAATGGCAATTGGTTCCACTGACCAGTACCTTTTCTGATTTACAGCCGCTTTAGCTATAATAGAAGATGACTGAAGAAGAAACTGAAGTGTATAGATTTCATATTTGTAATCATACTGCTGATGGTCAATAGTCACTGCCATGTTCTACATAATGTAGAAAAGCTCTGCAGTCATCTGCAGGAATGACCACAAGCACTATATTTTCATTCCCTAATTAGTTTCCAGGCAGTTATCAGCAAGAAAGACACACCCCTCCATTTCTCTGTTTCCCTTTCTGTAAAGTGGGAATTTCAGCTTAGGCACTTAAGAGCTCATAGACCAGTTTAGTCCCTCCTCCTGTCCCTGATTTTGACACCAGCAGATGACCAGAGAAGGCTGTAAGAGCGGAACAAACATACGGTCCCATCTCCCCAGCTCACTGGGACCTGTAGCTCCTGGACTCTCCTGAGTCAGGGATGCTTGCTACATATCTAGGAGACATTCCTGCCACATCACTTGCCAAGTAGTTCCTGAGTTTAGCCACATACCATGTCTAGAAATAACCTCCTCCTTGTTATTTTAAAATTCTCATTTGCTCCCTTCATTGTTTCACATCCCACAGAATCACAGAACATTAGGGATTGGAAGGGACCTTGAAAGATCAGTCCAATCCCCCTGCCAGAGCAGGATCACCTAGACCAAGTCGCACAGGAACATGTCCAGGCAGGCTTTAAACATCTCCAGAGAAGGAGACTCCACAACACCCCTGGCCAGTGCTCTGTCAACCTCACTGTGAAGAAGTTCCCTCTACGCTGATATGGAACATCCTATATTCCAGTTTATACCTATTGCCCCTTGTCCTATCATTAGATGCCACTGAGCAGAGCCTGGCTCCATCCTCCTGATACCCACCCTTCATATATATGTAAACATTAATGAGGTCACCCCTCAGTCTCCTTTTCTCCAAGCTAAAGAGACCCAGCTCCCTCAGCTTTTCCTCATCAGGGAGATCTTCCACTGCCTTCATCATCTTTGTGGCTCTGTGCTGGACTTTCTCCAGCAGTTATGTGTCCTTCTTGAACTCAGGGTCCAGAACTGAACAAAATAATCCAGATGTGGTCTCCCCAGGGCAGGTTAGAAGGGAAGAATCTCTCTCGATCTACTAACCACCCCCCCTTCTGATCCACCCCAGGATGCTGTTTGCCTTCTCGGCCACAAGGGCACATTGCTGGCTCATAGTCCCCTCAATTATTATCATTGTACACCATTTCCCTTTTAAATGGCTTGTTTGCATTTATATTTGCACTTCTATGAAACTAGAGTGTTCTAAGACAAAAGCTATTAAAATGGGCAATCCAATGCAGGAAATTCTGGTGATACACCCGGGAAAGAAATTATAATTTGATACCAACCAACCACCCAGGAGCACGATTTGTAACTAAAAAGAACTGTTAATAGTAACACGTTTTGCACAGACCAAAGACAAAAGGTGCATAAGAGCACAGGATATTGATGTTGACAACACTGCAGTAGAAAGCCCAACGTTCTGCTCAAGTATTTCACTCAATGATATATTTAGCAGCTGTTTACTAGAAGCTGAAGGTCTGATAAAGACCATTTAAGACTCAGTTTGTTTACAAGTGGTAATTTTTTTCCTGTTGAATAGATGAGCTTTAGGATCACATGAATTATGAGAAAGGAGTGTGGTTTCTAGTTTTATCAGGCATTATGTTTCTGTGAGTGTTTCCAGTGGCCATATCTCCTGTTTTCTGTTGCTGTGTTACAGTGTACTCTGCCAGGTGTTATGAGAGCCTGACGCCAAGTGATCGCTATCTAAAATTTGACCTGGAAAAACATTTAAATAAAGATAAAACTTGCTACAACCTTTGAAAACCGCTGTGTTAGCACTGGTAGCCATTGCTGGCTGGGACCAGTCTTCCCCAATACACAGCAATTCACCAGCTCCTGAATATTTCCCTGAATTAAAAAAAGATGAACCTTATCACATTGTGCATTTCTTTTCAAACAAATCTGAATGTCATCATCCGGGTTTAGCTGCTGTACTACCAAAGCCTCAAACACACCAAGGTCCAGCACAATTCACGGACCAGAGTAAAGCTCCCACCAAGGACAGGGCTGCAGTCAGAGTTGTGAAGGCTTCAAAACCAGCCAAGCTCTATATTATTTGGCACTAGAAAACCCAAACATGAGACGAATCCAGGGGGATCTAGGCTTTCATTGCTCTGGTGCACATAGAAGGGCTTAATTTAATGGATATTTGAGCTTTTTAGATCCTGTAAACCTTCCTATTTCCCTAACCACAAACGAAAGGACATTGGGGACACAACGTCCCAGCATCCTATCACAAAGGAAGGGCACTGTGGTGGGGATGGCGATGAGAGGCAGCTGAACACACTAATAAGACTACTGATTTGCCCATCCCGAACAGCAATTTTACAATTAGGCAAAACAGCCATTTCAGATAGGCAAAAGCCAGCTAGGAAGAAAAGATTTTATCAAGAAATTAATCTGGTAAAGGTAAAAATACTTTACTCCTTCAGAGAAGAGGACACAAGTTATAGTTGAGAAATGTTATTTAAGAACATGGCACACTCACATTCTTTGCCATGACTGCATGCTACTCATATATAGATTAATTAATTCACTAGTTGATCCCCAAAATCCTAATGTCTTCTTATTTCTGTGGCAGCTTGGGTCATTCACTCTGCAAAATCCAGTAATTTTCTGCTTTGTTTAGTCATTCATATGAAACAAATTGCATTCTTTTTCGTTCTTGCTTTTTGGGGTAGAGGGGCAGGAATCCAGACAGAGACATTGAATTATTAACAACATTTTGTACTGAATCAGTGAGACATGACCTCTTCCTTTTCATGACAAATTACTTCTATTTACTAGCAAATTATTTATTAACATTTCCAAAACAAACTACGAAGTTTCAAGCAGTTCTAACAGCAATTCTGACGTTGGAAACTCATACTCAGATAGCAGGGCTGCTCAGGCTGCCAGACCAACATGTTCCTATGTTCCTTTGATGTATTTACTACGACTTCATCTGTTCCTATGCATCTGTAGTTTCTTCATGGTGTCCTTCTAACAGTGTCCTCCACTAACTGTGTTTCCAGTAAGAGTTAATACGTGACAACAGGATGCAATCTTCAGGAAGAGTAAGAAAAACCTGACCTTGCTTGCAGCTGAATAATTGACACCAACATGTGACAACACAACTATGTTTCAGGAAGAGTGAGTCCAGTGGGATGTCTGGCCAAACATATGGGCCATCCCACTGTTCTCCAAAACAATTTCTCCAAGAAGTACTTTAGAGATTCACCTGTCTGCCAGGTGCTGCTTTTGCAGAGGGAGGTGCAGCATTTCTGTGGTGGCTAGTGAGGTCAATAGGCAGGGAGAGAGCACCCTGCTCTTTCTGCAGCAGAGATGAGGCCACAATTCAGGAATGTACTGGAGCACGTGCTTACTTTTAAGTATATACTCCAATACCACTTCACTGAAGAGGAAGCAAAGGGCACAGACTCATCTCCATTAAGCAGGGGTATTTCCTTCCCAGGCTCAGCCAAACTGACAAAGGTCGAGTTTTGACCTTTTAATGGTTTTGCGCTACACTGATGCCAAATGCTTTTTCAAGTAATTGCATTTAATAATTTCTTAAGGTGAAGATGTGGAATATAAACTCAGCACACCTGAGAACGTCTCTGAGGTGCTGTCACTATTGGAACTGCAGGTATCATACAATACGCTCTGAAGAACAACACTAACATTTTGAAGGTACATGCAGTATGTGCCAGTGGGGTGTAAGAAGAGCCCTGCCATCCCAGGCACTGGGTCACCCCAGAACACAGGAGGATAATCCTGCCCTCAGGGAGTTGTAAACCCAACAGAACTCTGGTTTCACAAGCATTTTAACTCAAGGTCGGTATAGGTTGTCTTGAAAAGACAAATCCTGTGATTCCAGCCCCTCTTTCAGGCTCTTACCAGCAATTGTGCGTCTCATGTACTGAGATAGATAAGGACACTAAAGGCAGCTGAAGTAAAGCCTGGCAAGGACAGGTTATTCTTCACTTTGTTCACACCAAAGAGAGAACAAACACATAGCCAGGGCCCAGATAACCTATTTCAAAGGTAGCCCACGCACTTAGCCTGGCTTACTATGAAACCACAGACCTGGTGGCTGACACTGGATGGTCAAATCTGTCCTGTTTAGAAGCAGACAACATCACGTAGCATCCTTCTGTTGAACCACCCCCTCCCCTCCGCCCCCAAACACTTTAAAGTATGTTTGAAATGCATTGCCAAATTACACTCAGCATATGAAAGAGAAATTGAGAAATTGTTCCTGGAAACGTGCCAAGTGTTCCACTAAAACTCCTAATTCTTTCAAAGTTTATCTGATTTTGAATTTACTGTAACATTAAGGCACAGACTTACCGGCACAGAACAGGTAACGACCTTAAGCAGAAAAGCAAATCAACATAGATTAGGGGGTCCTGACAAGAAACATTTATTTAGATGCCACAAGATTTATGTCCTTACCACTAATGGATTCAAATTAAGTGACTGGTAATTAAAGGAAATAAATATCATTAAACTAAGATATTTGCCTCAGAGATTGTACTTTTGTCTTGTCTGTCATTTGAAGGGACACTCCAAGGCAGGTGCCAGAAATTTGCAAGACGACGCACTTTTGGTTACAGTATTTGAAGGAAAAGTTTGCTTTTATAAAATCAATTTAATTCAAATCTAGATGTAAATCATTTATGCTGAAGTTTTAGTTCTCTTCAGACACAGACCATTGTTTTTGATCAGCCTTGGAATTTGCATGCTGGAAGGTGACATTGTTCAGGACAATCTGACCATCTATTAATCATTGTAAGTAGATTTTGCTAGTCACAACCCCTCTCTTGCACTTCATTAAAAATTAGGTCACTTGGAGCAAACAATATAACTGAATTTTAAATTATGACGACTTCTCTAACCTTTCAAAGAGAAAATCACTTGTCCCTTGTGGAGGACAGAGCATTAGTTATTGTTGCATCTCTGCCTCCTGATCTGAAGAACCTAAGACATCCAGATTTCCATCCAGTAAGTGATGAATTTCAGGAGAATCCCAACTCTTCAGGAGATCTTGTGAGTTACCAAAAGAGTCAACAGCTTCGTCCAGGGATGAAAAATGTTAGATTCCCAAGGCAGCACCTCAAACCAGCAGCAGCACATCACTTCAAATAGATTACCAAGCGTCAGGGACTAGTCTGCAGTGCAGACTTGGACAAGTTGCCAGTTCTCTCCTTGTCAGCATCCAGCAGGTGGATGCTCAAGGATTCCAGATAAGCTGTGGGGAACATCAAGATAAGAAAACAGCTACTTCCTCCCCTAAGAAACCTGCTGTCATTTTGACCACAGAAAGAAAAGTTGCTCCATGGACATGCAAATAGAAACCTTTAACCAGTTAGCAAACTGAAAACTTCACAAACAGGTCTGACTACTTACACTTGGATGTATACACCCCATGTATATGTATCTTGGATCCAATTTGTCAGTTTCCACTGTGTATGCTTGTAAAATTTCTAGCTGGAAAAGTGCCCTGAAATATACGTCATCGCATCTGCTGCCAGAGTAGGAAGGGGGCTAATAAAATAAGCATTAGCAGGAGAACACAATGTGAGAAGCAAATTTTGAGAAGGGAGGCCTTCTTCAGTTTATGTTTTCAGTGGGAGCCTCAAAAGGAAACAAGCGGCAAAGAACAAAGAAGAGGGAAGGCAGGTGGCTCAGCAAGTGATGTGTTCAGACCAACGAGACCTTCTCTCAACAAAGACATCACAAATAGACACGTAGCCCAGCTTGTATTTTGAACATCTGCTGCCAGAGAAGATGCTTCCAGCACATTTAAGACCCACTTAAAAAAATTAATTTTTAATTAAATGGGCACAAACCACAAAAGGCCTAAAACCTCAAATGTTTTTAAGAAAAACTTACAGACAGAAGCTTATTTCTGTGTTTTGATTTTTGTTGCATTTATTTATCCTCGTGTCTTGAAACTTTCTGCAGATGTAGGCATCTGTGCAGATGCAGCAGGTGGCACTGGAAATTTTCACGTTCTAGAGAAGATTATGGCTGGAAAGAAGCCATCAACATCTCTTTAGGTCCCCCCCACACCCCAATTCGGCATTATCTTTATGTATAACATTATGAACCACAGCTCCTAAGCTGTAACACTCACGCATAGTGTGTGGCACACCACAAAGTGCTTTGACTTGTGTGCAGTATACATTTGGGGCAGCCTCTGGGCAGTGGGGCTAGAACAAGCAGTAAGATCTGACTGGCAATAGGTTGTTCCTGCAAATAAGAGGTATTCTTAGTTCCAGTGTTCCATTGCTGCTTTCCAACGTGTTTGCCCAAACTAGGCAGTACCTGGAATGACCCTTGCAACGCTGGTCAGAGAAATTAAACAAAGTTCCTGGGAGATAAGGAGATCAAAGCTGGGAACATAGCACACATTGGAGGAGCCAGCAGGTGAGGCTGGGATCTCTGTGAAAGAAGGAGGAATTTTGTTTTCTTTTTTCCTTTAGGAAACTCCTACAAACCTTGCAAGACAGCCCTTCTATTCTATTCTACTCCATGGCTTCCTTGTCTTCCGGTGAAGAAGGAACTTCTTCACAGTGAGGGTGACAGAGCACTGGAACAGGCTGCCCAGGGTAGTTGTGGAGTCTCCTTCACTGGAGACGTTTAAAACCCACCTGGATGTGTTCCTGTGCAACTTGGTCTAGGTGATCCTGCTGTGGCAGGGGG
>JAOXOE010000441.1:3651782-3676200 GCA_028565055.1 Phoeniculus purpureus
AGAGCACTGGAACAGGCTGCCCAGGGGAGTTGTGGAGTCTCCTTCACTGGAGACATTTAAGACCTGCCTGGATGTGTTCCTGTGTGACTTTGTCTAGGTGATCCTGCTGTGGCATGGAGATTGGACTAGATGATCTTTCTAGGTTCCATCCAATCCCTAACGATTCTATGATTCTTGTTGCTGAGAGGCACCTCTGACAGAGCTATAAGATCATGAGAGCAGCAGCAAGGATGGACACAGCTCCCTGGAGCTTCAGGGAGCCTGGGGCTGCTGCTGAGACTCCCTTGCTCTGCTTCAGAGCTGTCAGGAGAGAGGCTGCAGGGGACACAAGGATCCCACATCTTGCCTCAAGAGAGAAAAGCACATTGCACTGGTTACTTTGAAGACGCTGTGCCCAGGAGGTGTGAAGAAAGAAGGAAAAAGGATGAAGAGAAGTGTTCATCTGCACATGCGGGATGTCAAGGAGCAAGGCAGGACCTGCTGTCATCATCAGTGGCAATTAAAGAAGTGACACAGAAAAGCACCTCTACTAAATAATATTTTACCATCTGCATTTGCTTTAACGCTGTTGAGAAAAAGCAGAAGGTGGGTTCCTAAAGACAGCAGAGCTGCATGTTCCATTTGTCCCAAATGTGATAAAAGACATTTTTGTCCTCAGTTCAGCTACATCGGCAAATTGTGACACAGTGCATTGAAGACCACACGGCTGTTTATGAAAAGGATAGTTAATACATATGGATGGCAGATGGAAAAGATATTTTAAAGCTTCTAAGTCATGTACGATAAATAAATATATGCCTGTACAAGTTCACTTAATAATAAAAAGAACCATTGGATGAGAGTCAGTAGGATTGCACAAGGAAGGCAACACCATCCAGCACACATACAGAGGCCTATCAGGAAAACATCCCTAGCTTTTCTACACCCACTCACATGCAATTGACTTTGTTTTCTTTTTAACCAAGGAGAAAACACCTTCAGAGATAATATTAATCTTCACTTGACTAACTCAAGAGCTTTAGTACATTTACCTCTGTACATACTTGCAGTTAAAACTGGCACATCGGCTCCAGTGCAGACACATTAGATGAAGGGCTTTTACAGTTATACACCAAAATAAGCACAGAGGAAACATACTGAAAGAAATCCCTTTATAAAACAGACTTTTCACAGAGGCCACAGTACAGCAAGATTCCATGTACATTACCATGCAGAAATGGGACACTAAAGGCTATTTCACGTGATGATAATTCATGAGACCTTTGTGGAGCACTATAAAGTCATTGAGAGCTGATGATTCCAAGACAGGAAGCAGTAATGCTTCATGCCCTTGTACCACAGCAGTTGGCACATTAGTCACTACTACCTTTCACTGTCCTGCAAAACACAAGACTTCAAAGGTGACTAATCCAGGACTTTCACCTTTAAAGACTTTATTCTCCTTGCATTTATGCCATTTGGGTGTCACACTGTCACCCAAATTGCAGAATCTGCTCTTCTCTGCCCCTTCACTACTGCCCCATATTGTTCCTCTCATCGCACTAGCACAGGTAGAGCCAGGCTACAAGCTGGAGCAGATAACTCACCCGAGATAAAACCAAACTACAAACATCCAGCAGTTTCTCTTGGATTACCATTACCTTGTGCCGGATCCCCAGCCCATGCCAACGTACAGCTGCACATACCCTCACACTGGCACACTGGAGCAGGCAACAGGGGAGGAATGTGAACAAGCTGCCAGGGCAAGGTGGGACTGTTTCTCTTGGCAGCAATGCCAACTTATGGCAGTTAAAAGCCACTAGTATTTAGGGCTGTAATAATTGTGAGGGTTTTTTTATTTGTTTTTTCAGTTTTCTACTTTTATTTTAGCCACAAGGACACACAAGTCAAAGTTTAATACAAAATCCATTTGAGCCCTGAGTGACTCTAAAATCAGACATGCTCTTTCCTGTCTGATCATCATCATCAACCTTATGTCCATACAACTGTCTCAGTAGCGTGCCTGCTGAAGGATGAACAGCAAGTCTTCCCAGATACACTTTAAATACCTAAAGAGACCCTTCATACCATATAAAGGATGAAAGCAGCACTGTGGAGCTGTTAACTGGAACAGTTCAAAAGCATTAATTTGGTAACACAGTAGTGGCAGAAACTCATCCCAGCTTTATAATGGATGGGAGTACAAAACAGATTAACAAGGTTCTCGATATTTTCCATCTGATCTACATTTTACTCTGGGTGTTGCAGTACTGTATCACTGCAATCAGCTACTTATCTCTAGCTGAGGTGCTGCATTTTGGAAGTAAAGAAATTCATGTCTTTCACAGGTCAAAACTTCTTCCCATTTTCCTCAGGGATATAATACATCACAGAGTCATTTTTAAAGCCAAGTATCACTTTGAATAAGGATTTACTCAGCTTCCTGACACAGACATGTGTGTAAGAGCCATTCCCTTGCAGCAATACAGACAAAGTGACTTAAACTCCCCATGATCCAGCCAAATGCCCACAGAAATAGGCACATTTGCTGAGCTGCCATAGCAATGAATGTAAACTTTGTGCTGAAGCAGCAAAGATGTGTATTTTGTTTCCTCAGACTGACACAGGTTTATTCAAATGGCAGTAACAGGGACATGAAGCCTTCCTCTAATCTCAACTACAGTCATGACTTCAATAAAAGTCATAAATTCCCATGAACACCAAACTTCTTTCCCTTTCCAATTCCTTTAATCAAAGTTTTCCAAGAATTCTGAAGTTTTCCAAGGACTTTCAAGTTCTCAAAGGACACAAGTTACTTGTATAGAGCTTCTCATTAATAGAGAGGCAAATATTCACGTGCCATGGTAATGCTGCATGCGGGTTAGCTACAGTCAGGAAAACCAAGAAAGGACTACAAGTTTGCACCTGAAGTGTCATGGAAGAGGACAGGGGGGCTGTAGGAGACACCAGACTCGTAGAGATCTAAGTGATCTTCACTTCCCTTCCTTTATTTGTGACCAAACCATTCTCATTAGGAAGACTATTTGCCACCTACTTTTAACAGCACCAGCTCTAGCATTAGCAAGCCCATGGGTTTGACGCTAGTGTACCAAACACTATTAGCAGCTGTAGCTTGTCCCAGTCCAAGGCCAAGCACTCAGTGAGCAATTTAACCACAGCAAAAGGCTTTACACAAAACATATGCCCCAAGCCCCATCAGAAAGGCAATGAGGAAGCTAAAAACTGAAAAATACATAAGCAATTAAGAAATTCAGAGAGGAATCAACAAGAAATTCTTTGTCTCCACAAATTCTGTGAAAAAAACATGTTTTCTGCACAACCACTCTCCACTGTTTTTGTGATGCCAATGCCTCACCCACAATGTTCTGTGGCTAATGGGGATCTGGAAAATCATGCCCGATGTATCCACAATACAGAGACACGGCACAGCACGTGAAGAGGTCAGAGAGCTGCAGCAACTCCACCATTTACTATTTGTTTTGCTTTTAAAATCCCTTTCAGTCTTCCATTAGGTAATTACAGGTTTTGTAGTCTCACTTGCAAGGTTTATTTTTCAAAACACTTCCATCACTAAGGCAATTTCTAAGTTATCTACTTGCCAAAAGCAATTTAGAGACTTTCACACGAAGGAAGCAAAGCATACAGAGCATTCTCTTCTTGCATATAAAATAGTGTCACTGAACTACTTTTTCTCTCAATATTATAAAAATAAGCATGTAAACCAACCTGCCATGTTAGAACGAGCATCAAAGTGCCATAGTACTATCATGACATTCACCTAACATCAGCTCAGGGTACATAAGAGACTTGCACAAGGGGAATATGGGCTACCCTATGCCCCATAACTTGTGTGATGCTCACAGAAACAGGTAACGATGCAGAGCTGTTAAAAACAATGTTTGGACTTTAAAAACAAAAAGCATCAGAGGCACAGCACAAACCACAATTTTATTTGTGTCCTCATGATGCCTAAGGAATAATACTGAGATACTTGGTTAGGCTTGTCCTCCTCCCATCCATTACCCCTCCATTCATTTTATAGAAAGGTTAGAAAGCGTAAGTCTAGATTACCTACTTTTTTCCTGAAAACCTGAACAGTTTCTTCACTGACAGAGTGGTCAGAGAATGGAACAGACTGTCCAGGGAGGTGGTAGAGTCACCATTGCTAGAGGTGCTCAAAACCCACGTAGATGTGGCCCTGGGGGACATGGTTTAGTGGGCATGGTGGCACTTGGTTGATGGTTGGACTTGATCTTGGAGGTCTCTTCCAACCTTAATGATTGTAAGAATCTAAATCTGACGAGCAGGCACAGACCTCAGAAGTGGGCGAAAGTCCTCTCCTCCCAGGCACTGCTGTTGCCACTTTGCTACAACAGGCAATGAGGAGCAAACACCACAGGCATCGGCAAACGCTGCTGCCCCAACCTTGCAGCCGTTCCCATTGAAACCTGAGGTATCCCTGTGTGAGCAGCTGTGGACCCAGCCTGGAACACTTCTCTGGCTCGGTGCAAACCGTGCATCACATTTTCTGTACTTTTAGGTAATGTTTGTTTCTTTCTATGAAATGATTTATTTGAAGCTGCTCTTCAGCCTGAACTTTTCCAGATAGCACACTTCAAAAAACTAAGAACATTTGCCATTCTTTTTTCTAACGTGCATCATATTTCTTTTTGCTATCTTGTTTTTTTTTGAAAAGCCACGAAACTATTAGTTTTTGAAGTGATGCAAAACTAAACATGCTGCTCTGAAAAAGCCCCAAATTAAGCTGACTGTAATCATTTGTCACTATCTGGCTCCTGTTCAAAGCACACATCATTCTTTTGTTCTTCCTGCAGTATATTCTCACGGCAACAGCAACCATGCTGATCCTAGGCATTAATTACTGTTTAGGAGAATGGAAAGGAGGAAGGCAAACAGAATGGATAGAGCAAGGAAAACAACAGTGTACAATTCCACAAACCCCCTCGCTGTGATGTTTGCGAAAGTAGCTTACAAATACCTACCCACACAACCCTTGTGTGGTGGGTTTGTCTGCTCCTCTTAAGGACCTAACCTTGTAACAAAGATCATTAGTTGCTCAGTGTAAGGAAGATCTTGACATCAGAATCTATTTTTAGTTAACAACAACAACAACACAAATGACTGCTAACCCGCCCCATGTACATACATATATATATGGCAGTTGTCTGCCTGGATTATTCTGAAAGTGCTTCCGAGAGTTCTAGTATTAATCAAAAGTAACATGTATTTCTACACATCAGAGAACAATTAAAATTAGCCTGGGTATCAGTGAGTTTCTAATGACAGGTGCTAGTGACACCTTTTAGACATTTAATGGCACGGTGTTTAATGTATGGAACAAGGAGAGCCTCTGGCTCTTAGCATGATGTGCTAATTATCAGCTAAATGGTGGAGATTTTCTCATGAAAATGTTGTTATCTGTAGATTTGTCTATTCTTTCAAGGTATTAATAATTCAGTAATTATTATTTTAGAAGAGTAATTACTCTGCCAATCAATAATTCCATTTCAAAAGGCATCCCCAGCAACCTGGGGGTGTTTCCTACTCTGTTTCACAGTCAGAACTGTTATTGAACTGTTGTTGAGTAATATTCTTTTTGAGGTGAAGGCTGGAATCAGGCCTGGTTAAAAAAGGTTTTTTGAAGGGCATAAAAATTTTATGTGTTTGGCACTTAAAAGAGTACAGAATGATCCGAGGCCCCACAGGGTGAGATTTATGCTATCAGTGTTTGCGTTCCATATGCAACTCCTGCTCAGAGCCATATCTGCTGGAGCCAGCTGAACTTCAAAGCTGAGAGCCTGGCTTGCTCGCTCAGGTACAATAACATGCTAATGCAGCTATATTTAAGTTTTAGGTTGGATCTGCCTCACACTTAACCAGCTCAGGGCAGGTGCAAAGTAAGCCAGGATTTATCTATGTAAAATCATTAAATACAGACCTAAATGACTTATTTGCACAGATGCTTAGCTGCTGCGAGGATTTGATGACATTTTGCCTTGGAAAAGGACTGAAATTTTAGGGAACAAGTAGAGCACAGTCTTTAGTTTTCATAATTTTACAAATACATAGATAAGGATTTTTTAATATTTATATAAACAAAACTGCATTCTATGGTTCCATGGTTCTATAGCTTGACTAGCAATAATGAGAGAGACCACTGGCAAAAGAAGAAAATAAGGAATTTAGAGCATCTCAGAAAAAATCTGAAGGAAACATCATCCAAAAATCCTCTCATATCTCCAGCTGCTTCCCAAGGGACACTATATTCCAGAATCTGGATTCCATATATACCTCAGAATATGTTCTTGTGTATGGTATCTCAGAGAGCATCCGAGCTCTCAGGTACTGTATGCACACATGTACAGAAGCACACATGCAACAGCATGTACAGCCTTGAAATTGAGAGCAAAACAGCAGCTCTGTACTACTTTACAGCCCGGCTGCACCTGATCTTGAGTTTGACACATCCTGGTGTGAAAGCATGATGATGCACAAGCTCTTGGTATCTCTAGTGCCTCTTGAGTTGCCAGGATCCTTCATTCTACCTTCAGTAAACTCAGTGACATCTATGGATAACACTGTAGTAACAAAGCTCACAAGGCAGAAGATAGTTTGTGAATTCATATCACAGCTCAGCAGAAGGATTTCTTGCACTCCCTGATCTGTGTCTGTATATACATCTCTGTACTTTTCATCTGAAATTGATTCTAACAGAACATCACTGCAGCATAAAGCAGCATCTGATTTACAAGCAGAGGTATTACAGGACATGCCATCCATCAAGAAAAAAAAGACATATTTCCTAGGATCAACAGAACAGTTAATAAGAACATAAATTGTAGAAGCATTTAGCTAAGCAGGCTAATCTATCATGCTAATCTTGAGGCATTAAGTGTAAAATACAACACTTAACAGGCCAAGAATGCCAAACATGCAAACTGATAATCTTTCAAACTGGCCTAGCTCTGCCAGACCTGGCTCTGCCAGTTTTCCATCAACCATGAAACACTGACAGAAACTTAATTAATTATGGTGTGAAGAAAATATCATATTATTTGTGTGCTGACAGATTATATATTAGCATAGGATTAGGTTTAAGGGACTAAAATTTCTGATGGAAAGCTATCCAAACTCAAACCAATTCATATCTGCTTTAGACTTCTAAAGCATTTCCATCCAGGAAATACTATCACTAGCAGTAAAAAAACTACCAAAGGCTTTGTTCTGAGACACTCGAAAGCTGCTGTTGTGTGACAGTGCAAGATCAAGTTCATCCAAGAACATTCACTTCAGAAAACAAAGAAAAAGTCAACATTTACCCTCATAAGGTGCAAAACTCTCGAGAAGATTCAGTGCAGCCTGACACTGCAAAGCCAGTTAATGTCTTACAATGGTATTTGCATCCACGGCTTACTCTATGGAGGATGCAACCTATCATCTCACTTGTATTTCTCCTCCTCATTGACTCAGATGGAGAATCCTTTTCTTGCTGCAGTAGACTCTAGGCTGGGCTAGTCCATCTCAGCTCCCTCCACCTTCCAGCAGGTTTCTGTTCATTTATTGTACCCAGTCTCTCACTACATCTGGGTATGAATCAGCGTTTTAAGGAAGGCACATAGTGAACATAATTTTGCTGATTATTGGCTGAAAATTCAGACTTTCTCAGAGATGCAATGTCAAGCAGAAAAAAACATACACAAAATCACTATTACTGGAATATGTCTAGTCACTGCTGCTGAGAAAAAAACCCTATTCCCACTAAAAGTGAAATCACTCTTAGTCACCAACCTGGGGCCAGACAATGTGAGACATTTATATTCAGGCTCAAGGCCAATCCGAACCCATTTCCCTGTCAGGATTGAGCCCTAAGAATTAAAATTTCATCTTCATGCCTTGCAATGCAAGTTATTAATATTGGAACAGATTATCACAAACCTAATTGTTAACTCTTCTGCACACTTCCAACAGCAGCCTCCAATGGCTCAAAGTGATGGATTTTCAGAACTAAGGCCCACTAGAGGGAACTAAAAGCAAAACGCTGGATTTGGAGTTTCTTTTGGGGGTAGGTGGGAGTACAGAGGAAAGGTAAATTAGTAAGACTGCAAGAACTTGGATGCTGTCTGAGATACCATACACAAGAACATATTCAGGCACAAATATAGGTAAATATAATATTGGAGACTTGTGAAAAAACATGAGAGTATCCAGCTCTTTTGTGGAGTCCGTCCTTCTGAATCCCTTTCTTCTCAACCTAGGTTTTTCTCACCCTAGGTTTTTCTCATACATTTCACACACGGCTTCTCAACATTTCAGTCATATACTCTAAAAAAAGAGGAAGATAAGAGGCCACACCATTATCTTAATTCTTGCCTATGTGACTGCTTTCTTGGTGTAGGAAGTTGAACTGCACTAGATCTCCAAAAGGCTGAAGAGCCTTTGTAGAAGTTCTGAGGGTTCTTCTCAGTCACAAGCAAGCAGAGACGGGAGGTGTCCTTAACAACTCAGTGTTGCTCCTCTAGATGTGTTTTACAGGTGCGTTACAGATAAAAATAGATCACACACCACTCTGCTGCTCCCCCAACCACTTCATGAGAGGAGGGAAGCACAACTCCTAGGGACTGTGTCAAAGGTTCTCTGTGAGCTGATTGCTCGTAGAGCTCATCAGTACAAGACCACAGTGACAGCCATAAAACCTTCAACCTCAGAGCTGCCCTCAGCCTTTCGGAGAAACAGAATCAAAGGAATGCCTCTGCATTTGAAACAGCTGCTGAATCAGCCACTAGGAAAAGACAACATGACGAGTCAACAAATCGAGATGCTCCATGGATCAATAGTTTGGAAATTACTCAGATTCTTGGGGTAGAAAAAAAATAAAAAGGCCTCTTGGTCTTCTGATTAAAACGTTTCTCAGCTCTGGGTACATACAAAAAGGAAATAAAAAGCAAATGGAAGATAACATTTAATAACTCCAGCCATTACAATAGCAAATTTAATGATACACCCTTTGGGTTTCTGTCATCAAAACTTGATTTTTTAAGAGGAAGCAAATGAATGTTGCTTGTGGCTAGAATCACTCCCATCACAACTGAACATTTACTCTAAATTAACTAAGTACATTCCTTGCTTTGTTGAAGACCTAGTTCTTGAACTATTACGCACTATTTCTAATCCTCAGCAGAAAACAAAAAAAACCCTCCTTTAATGTAATTTTTAATTATTTTCAGGCAATAAAAATCAAACTTGACCTCAAAAATCTTCAGAAGACCCTGCATTTTGTGTGTCACGTGAAAAGAAAGCTAAAGTAAATCAAACCAGCTTACCAAATGGTTTGAGGATTGCTTAAATAACTATATTTATACATCTATTTTCTAAGTTTAAGTATGAGGTATGTTCTTGGTTTGTAGTTTTTATTTGGGGTTATTTTTTCCCCCCAATATACACCTCTGCCAAGTTCAATGGGAACAGGGGAGTTACATCCAACGTCTGCCTTGGCAATCAGTTGCGAATACAGCTCATACAGACATGCCTGAACTGGCTTTTCACCAGTGTGCGAGTGATAGGTAGTACACAGGTAGGTGCAGACCACAGTATCCAGCCCAGCAGCACCAGAGACCCTGTAAGCCTTCTGCTGATGGTGTTCTTGAATCAGCAGCAAAGCTCCAGAGCAGTGAGTTAGGCTGGGGTATACCTGCATGAATCTAGCTGTCTGCAAGGAACACACAGCCCGTTTATACCCTTGCATTTAGATTCCTAAAGTGACAGTCACTGCTGTGCTAACTGAAGTGCTTAATTCTATTTCTCTGTTGTGTTTTGTATTTAAATCAGAGACAGAAGATTCTCTATAAAAGCCTTTCCAAGTTATCATAAACCAGAGGATACTTTGCTAGACACTGGGAAGCCAAGAAATTCATACATTTTCATGCCTGATGAATAAACAAGAGGAGAATGCAGTAATGAATCAAAACATGTAAATGACAATTATCTCAAAGGTCACTGTATTTATGGTGCTCATTATATAGTAATGAAATATGCTTAATGAACATCCTCCCAATTATGACTGCGTGATGTCCCATAGCAAATGCAGCAATCACAAATGTGTGAATTAGATTAAGCCTCTCCGTAACTTCCCAAATCAAGCATGTGTGTGTGAATATTAGATCAGATCCAGGCCAGAGCATTTAATACAACAGAAGTACACTCAACTCAACATTGCAAAACACTACATGAGTCAATAGTATCTATGGGTCATAACTCAGAGCTATTAACTTGTCCTTTCTTAAATCATTAGTAAAATGTGACAGTAATAAATGTCTCAATGCCTTTGCAAACAATAAATGACTCATGACGCTCGTTCCTAATTATAGATGAAGAACACTCTGAATGTGTATTTTTCTTTAAACTTACATGAGCAAAATTGATTTGAAACGTATGTGGCCCATTAAGCAAAACAGAGGAAAAAAAAAACCAGGAAAAAATAAAAATAGGTCCCTTCTTCCCTCATTCCACCTGGAAGCTGGATAAAGCCAATGCAGGCTTTCAAGGTACTGATAATGCTGCCTTATCCATCAAAGTTATTGTCCTGAGAATAAAACAACAACAAGAAGCATGTAAACCTGAACTCCACACAGAAAGTGTAACTTGCAGTAAATTCACAAAGCATTCTCCGGAGCCCACAGTGTATCTCTTGAACCACAGCATTTAAGCTGATTGAAATGCTCTCAGCAGGAATCAGATTTTTGTACTAAAGATGCCTCCAGTTTGGGGGTGGGGGCAGATTTTTGGTCAGTTGAGCTTTTTTAAAAACAGCTCATTTTTCTAAACATTTGCTTTTGTACCAAGTGAAAACCTTTCTGGCCAAATTTGCTATGATCTGCACTAAATCTCAGTATCTGTCGCTAATTCTAAACTGATAAGAAATAAATCATAATGGGTATAAGAACCTTTTTTTTTTGTGAATACAGTTAAAATACTGGTAGCAACACTGTCATTCTCAGCCTCAGCCAGTGGCTTTTTACTCATCATGTACAACCCATGCTAAGGACTGGCTATGTCCTCACACTCTTCAACAGACAGTCGTCCTGTGTGGGATTTCTGTTGAAGTTCATGTCATCCATGAACACTGAATGATTCAAGGGAGGTTCACCGTAAAACTACACACGTAAAACATGGCACAAGTGTTAGCTTAATAGAAAAGGATGAAAATTCAGATGAAGTTTCCTTTTAATATTAATAAAAAACTCTCTTTGTTACTAGGTTTATAAACTCTTTAAATTAATACTTAATAAAACAAAACATTCTGAACAAAATGGTGGGGACTTGTTTGAATGCTGCAATACTGACTGCAAAAAGTGCAATGTTCTCTGTCTGCACACTGGTCTGTTTTTCCTTTATGCACTCACACTCTTGATCCCCACACACAGCTGGCTACAGAGAGATTAATTTCTGGTGTACGTAGGTTCAGCACCAAAGATGCTGAACCACTGACTGTAAATTAAACTAAGAAAATTGCACATAAACTTCATCAGGAATCGTAACTGAAAGAAGCGGGCAAAACTCTGAAGGGACTAAATGAAAATGTTGTATAAAAATCCTTTAATCCCAAAGACATTTTAATCCCAAAGACATATAATTATCTACTTTTGCAGCCTGCACCTTGCTGCTGTCAATTAAAAGCTAAAGTGCTCACAGATTCAAGTGCCAACTTATCCAAGGGAGTCCCTCGGCTAAGAGAAAATACAAGAAAATTACATGACTGGAAAAATAACCCACCATATGCAGGACATAGCTGCATACACATTACCCTCCTCACAGGGCTGATCCTCTCCCACACCCCCCCTGCCATGTCCCTAGGCTCTGCTGGAAGGGGTCAACAGGTATGACACAGCAGGTGGAACACACCACAGTCACCACACAAGTCACCAGTGTGCAGTCTCCACTTGTTCAGATGTCCCCAGATTCATAAATAACCTATTTTAAGTCATCTCTTACTGCGGCAACACCTGTGTATTTTTACACTGCCAAACATCATAGCAAGAGTTAGCTAGAGGTGGCAAAAGGAGCTCTGCATGACTTCATGCCCTTCTGCAAAGTAACCAGCAACCATCTTGAATCTGCTGGCCTCTATGTGTCAAGCCAGGTGTACTGGACAGCAAGCTTGGTTTTTGCTTTACTCACACTTTCTTTTAGTAGAATAATCTATGTAACACTTGTTTGGCTCTACCCATCACTCCTTTCCCCTGCCATGAAGGAAGCAAACCAAAGAAGGTTGTCACGTACAACGAGTGGCAAATACTGTAGGATGTAGCTGCTGCTGCCACAGCAGAAACTATGACAAATGCCCACATCTTCTAGTGGGGAACTGTGTTCCAGAGCAGCACAAGAAATACCCCACCAGCCCTGCCACCCATCTTGAATCTCCAGATAGCTGAGAGAGCCTCGAGAGCTAAATGACCAATGTAAAACAAAACAGGTCAGGTTCCTTCAGCCTTGAACATCATGTGCAGACAGACATTTATTGTTCTGTGTATCACAGCCTTCTATCAACAACAGGTTTGCATCAAAAGTAAGGCAGTGTTACGAGCTCATTATACATCTAATTACACAACTTAAACTAGAAATATGCAAATACACTAGACCTGATCACCAGCAGAAATGGTTCTTTAAACTCGCAAAGGACTGCAGAATACCTCCTGGTGGAACATGCTGCTGCAAAAGTGCTTCTGGTATGTTACACTGATAAATGGAAAAAGATGGGGCTCTTTCTTAAACTATTTACTCTTTTCTTTCCCATTCTTGTATACTTACAGCAGTACTCCATTCCCACTTCTACTATCTGACAAGCTCCGTAACTGGAAAACAAGTGGCATGCTTTTTGACCCCCTAATCCACATCTATCTCAAAAGCAACCATACAAATCCAACACAAGACCTTTCTAGGATATTATCAAACAGCAAACACCCCACAGTGCTTCCTCCTGCTCTTTATGCTGCCTTTGCACGCAAGGCTCTGTCCTCTTCACACGCTCATTGCTCCCATTAATGGTAAAAGCATTTGTTATTTGGTGTTGATTGATTAACCCTAATGGAAATACACTTGTGCATATCGTGGGAAGAACATGCAGCAAAGCTTTAAAAAAAACCTAAAGCAAGGTCTTTCCAGGACATTGTGATGGGAACAGGCAGACCTACTCTGAAAACAAGTACACTGATGGCAACCAGGAACTTTAACAACTTGTTTGCCCAGTCAATGCTTGACAAACCAATCACTTTCTTGTTAAATTGTACCTGGGAATAAACACATTAAGCATATTGCTAAATGAAGTGAGACCTGTCAATTACAAGTGTTGAAAACACATACTCAGGACCATCATTTACATTTTTAATATTACAGTACATTCGTGCAAGTCCTCCCTTTGGTCTGGTAAGGAAGCATAGGAATTCCTGCCCTGTAACTAACTCTTCTTTTACACAGCATTTTGCTTGGATTTCACATGGGAAGTTGAAATCACTTGTCGCACCTTAGCTCAAGGTACTACTTTTACCTGCCTTCTTCAACTTCATTTTCTTACTCGGAAGCAGAATTGTTGCTAATTTGGTTTTCCACAGCTTGCTGCTCATAAGCAAAGGCAAAAAACCTCACTCAGTGCTAAGGCAGTAGCTCAGTTACAATGTCATTCACTTTACTCACACGGCACCCAACGGGATGTACAGATCATTCTTCTGTACAAATCTAAAGTTAGACCTTGGCTCTTACTAATGTTAAACAGTAAATGCACCAGCTCAGGTAGGAGCAGATATTTTTCCACTAAAATGATATTTTCTGTAGTTTTTCTCATGGTGCTGAGAAGTACAGAACACCTTGGTGCATCTCCAGGGGACCTGATAGCAACCTTCCAGTCTCTGAAGGAGCCTACAAGAAGTCTGGAGAGGGACTGTTTACGAAAGCCTGATAGGACAAGGGGTAATGGTTTCACATTAGAGAAGGGCAGACTGAAATGGGATGTTAGGAAGAAGTTCTGTAGCAGAAGGAGGGTTGGACACTGAAACCAGTTTCCCAGGGAGGTAGTTGAGCCCCATACCTGGAGATCGTTAAGGTGAGGCTTGACAAGGGTCTGGGCAACCTGATCTAGTTGAGGATGTCCCTGCTCACTGCAGGAGGTTTGGACTAGATGCCCTTTGGAGGTCTTTTCCAACCCAGGCAATTCTATGATACAATATGAGTTTCTAATTACACTTGATTTCTTGACAGTTTCTTAATAGAAAGACTATAGAGTTGCAAACATCACACGCAGTGCCGCTCTCTCTCCCCCTGCGGTGTACACCATGGCTGTGATACGTGCAGATTGTCTGATAACTGGGAAAACATTAGCTGATGTCATTGCCAGAAAGACAAACTGGATCTCCCAGTCATTTCATAGACCTTCGCACTGCCACAAACATGTTAGCTAATGATGTCTGGAAAATTCTGATTATCGAAGCTGCATGAATTTTTCAGTAAATATATTATCCATTGAAACCTAATTTTGGTTAAGCCAGCGCTGGTAACGAGTTTGAATTGAATATACTAAATAGCATAAATTGAAAAGCTCGTGTTTTCATGGGCAAATCTAGAAGATGAAAAATGAGGCACCAGCAATTTTGGACTCCAAAGCAGCATCACAGTTCAAACTCTCTGCTGGCCTCATCCCAAGCTGTTATTCAGACCAAATCCTTGCACAAGCCTGTGAGATGTTGCAATCACTAGCTCTTACGGCATGCCAAGGTGCTCCTCTCCTGTTGACAGGATTTCATTTTGTGCAGAATTCATACCCAGGCTTTGGGCACAAGGTAGCGAGTGACTCAAGTGTCTGCTGGCTGCAGCATTCATGTGGAGGCAAGGCAGAATGTTCTCTTCTCAAGGAGCACCTAGGATTTGTTTCTGTTTCACAAAGCTGTGGAAATAAGGGGTTGAGGTAACCCCATGCTGAACACTGCATCCCAACGCTCTTGGACTGCTCCAGGAAGAGACACGGATTCATAGCTCATCGCTTGAGGATATAGATTAAATCCAGGATCTCTCGCAAGCTGAGCAGTGACTGGCAATCTCCCACAGGTGGAAAATAAAAAGCAGTGGTTGTACCATCATTTGTTTAGGTGGAATTACGCAATACACCAAACTACGCTGAAGCTGAATCTTCTCTTCTTGCCACCTCCTGCCCTCCCCCACTTGGCAAGCAGATTTAAAAGAGTCTGATTTAATTGACACCCCATGGTACAAATAAAGTCCGTTTTCTTCCAAACAAGCTTCATGAGCTTTTTGTGTTTTAGGCAGGAGACCCACTAGTACAAAACAGTGATAAATACTCCATTAGTTACGAGTATTGGCATAATTAGAGATTTAGATGGGATTAATGCTGAAAATAAAAGACAAAGAAATGTCCACATTCCCCATAGTTTTGCTAATTAATTTGATTCTTACCACCCTTTTATCTCGGTGTCTTCCATATTGTGAAAATGTAAGTGACTGCTGTGAGTTCTAGGATGCATTTGGAAAGCAGATTTATAAGCTTAACAGCTCCCTTTAGTAACATTTTAAGGTCAAATATCAGCTACAGAGAATTCTTCATGGTATGAAATGCAAACTAGACTACATGGCAAAGCACCTGCTTACCAGTAAAAAGGTAAAAACACAAACAAAGCTTTTAGTCACCCAATAGAAGTAATCCCACTGATATTTGAAGGTTAGTCAAACTGAACAAGGAGCAGATCTTCTTTAGCTGCAGTTTATACAACATCATTTCAAAATCATCTCTTTCTTCCACAGCTAGGGTGTGGGTGCCGCTCTGGTGCTAAGGGCAATGAGCAGCCCTAGAATATCCAAAATTCTTGCTGCAGATAGTTGCTCGTTCAGCAGTTCATTCAAATTTGTCTAAAATTTGTCTGACCTGCTTCAAAGCAAGAGAGGGGAAAGATTTAATAAAAGAAATTTGAACTCGACTATGGTGTGTTGCCATTAGGTATCAACACATTTTCTTAAAGACCCAGACTATCCCACAGCAGCACCTGCTCAAGGATTTAAATTAAAACCTTTGTTTCCCAAAGCCATTCCATGCTACTGAAGCTCTAAGAGGCAGAAGGAGATGAGGAAGCCGTAATTTTCCTTATAGCACTTGCACTGGAAGAAGATAAACAGGAAAAACCAACTTGACCGTGACCTGCGTGCATAGATTTTGTGAACCAGACATGACAGTACAAGCACTGAGGATCCTCTTCATCCTTACGTTCAGTATTAATTAACAGCTGCCACTTACAGCTGAATGATTTAACGAGTAATAATCCTTCAAAGCGACAGTCCTATTGCAATAAAAAACATGCAAGGGCAATGTTATGGCTTGTATTTCTAACATACTAATGTATTTAACTTACTGGAATTAAAAAAATTATATAAATTTAAAAAAAAGCAACAAACGCCAGTGAACCTAAAGGCAGAGCAGTAAAGGCATTTCCAGTAAAGAGGTTTTATAGGTAACTATCATTACTTCACTGAGTCGAGGCAGGTAAACCACAGAACAATAGGAGACAAAATTAGTCAGTAAAGCTTATAGTTAATAATCCAATAGAAGCAGCACAAAATGGATGCAGAAAACTGTGATCACAGCAAAGGTGAGTGTTAACCCTGAATATTGAATAGAAGCATGGTGTAACTCAAAGGCATGAACCAAAGGGAAGAAATGAAAATCCAACAGCAATGGAGTTCTTTGCAGTGTCGGAACAGTTCAGGCTGAACCCTGAAAACAGGGAATCTGCACTAACACATCAGCTCCTTAGGTTACTGATTTAAGATTCCCAAAGTTAACCTCAAGTTATGAACTCAGGTAGTGATTAAATGGAAGTCGCACTTTAGACATGGATACAGCTGACGATAGTTGACAGGCACAAGGAGCACCTCACTACACCACCGAGGCAACCAGATTTGACATTCATCTAAATTACCAAATTCTCATTGAAGTTAGCATTCACTAGAGAGTTAATGTTTAATTTTTCTCAAAAGTAACCCATCTGCAGACAAATTATTTCAAATTACCTTCAAATACAGCCACAATCAAATGATCTTCTGTCAGACTCAAAATTCCTAGCTCCTGTGATCTCTCTTGGACTTACACCCTTCAGTTTGGAAACTCACTTTTCACAGGCAGCGTTTAATATCAAATATGATGCATCTCCCAGCTCCAGGCTTTTACTTCCCTTCATATGGTACTGTGACACATGCGATGTACCTCTGTAAATCACTGTCTGCTACTGCTGAATGTACTGAGTTTGTACAACATCTAAGGAAAACCATGATATTTCACAGAAAAAGCTTTCAAGACTTCAAGAACTGCTCATTCCAGTTACATGCAAAGACGTTTATACAAGTCCCTCCTCCATACCCCTTTTAAATTTCAAGAAATCATAGAATTCAGCAAACATCATTAAAAAAGCATTGCAAATGCTCCCACAGAGTCTTGATAACCCCTCACCCCAAAATAACTACATGAGGAAACAGTTCCTCGTCTCACGGATGGAACAGCGCGCAGAACCTCCCAAAATAATTGAGCTGAAAAGCCCACACCAGAGTACGCTCAGAGCAAATAGCACATAACAGGGCACGTACAGGACCACATGCTTATAGGAGCTTGAACAACAGGTACCATGGTTTCCATTCTCCTGCTGGCCAATCCTCCTTGGTTATTTTAGACAAAATATCAAATTCTCTAAATGCAGTAACCAAAGGCCCACACTTCAGCCTCATCCATGCCCTCCAGGTACCTAGATGAGAGGCATTGTCGCTCAAGTCAGCTGTGGAGTAGGGGGAAATGTATCTGAAAGCCAGCAAAAAGCACATATCTGATTGTACATCTGGACAAACTGGAAAAATGTGTTATTTCACCTTTGGCTTCCTTGAATATAATTTACATCCATAAAATTTAGTAGGTTGGGGGTTTCTGTGATGTTTTAAACCTTTTGTAATTTTTTTTCTCTAATTACTTTAAGGCATCATCCTGCTGATGTAGGAGCTCTTTTATTTGAAGCAGGCAGAAAAAGGATCGCTGCAGCGCTGCCTATTGCCTCCCACACAGCCTGTACCCGCCGTACCAAAGCTCACGTTCCAGCTCCCAGCAGCATGCTCCAGCAGCAACGCCAGGAAACTATTTACCCAAGGAAGTAACTATGATAAGAGGATAAAAATAGTCTGAAATGATGGAAAGCATTTTGTTGATAGATATGTTGAAAAGAAAGGAAATGAAGCTGTTAAAAAGACAGAACATGGAGCAAGGCACCGAAGTGTGTGGGGGGGGAAATAGTCCTTTCACTGTGGCCAGAGATGTGGCCAGGGATGATGCATTTTTTCCTCTGCTTGCTCACACCACAGTTTACACCAGTGGCTGGTCCAGCTCCAAACCAAGCCAGCTCCCCTTGACAGAAGGCCTATTGCTAAGACTTTGCCTTACATAGCTCTCCCATTCACTTCACTCCCAGAATCAGTAGGTGAAAATAAACTACACATCTGCCTACCTTTGAGATGCACAACCAAACCCACAGGTGTGCTCTGCTCCCAGTTACAGCCCAAGAGCTTCGTTAGGGAGTCTTACACATTTCAAATAAAACACTTTTGTGGCTCTGATTGCTTATGGAGAAGAACAGTAATACCCTTCTAGGCTATTTTTGTTGGCATTCAGGTCCTCTGTGCAGGGGAAAAGAACAAAAATATGTGGAAAAATAATGTTTAGAAGCTCAGCAGTTCAGGGTCAGAGAAACAGGTGTTTACTTTATCTGAAATTCAATCACTTCTTTGCTGATTAAATAGTATCCATGCCCATATTAGGCAACCAGAACAGATTCTTTTTGCTTCTTGTTTTTTTGAATATTGACTTTTTAAAGGTAAAAATAGAAATGGTGAATCTGCTACAGTGACTTCTGTAGAAGAGAAATGGCAAGGTGCCTCTGCAATGCAAAGAGTAACATACACAACTTCCTGATGACAAAATGCTACCAAGCAAATAGGTAACAGGCAATACTGTAAGATTTGCTTGCTTCTACTACTTTCTAGACCTACACAGTAAAGTCAGAATCAGTCACTGATCATTTGTTCTGACAGTCTCTGAAAACAGATTCCACAGGTTTCACATACATCTGCATCAGCAAACACTGTCTGAAACAAGGCATATTTTTAGAAAGGCCCATCATTATGAATGGGACATTGTGTATTACACAACATACTCCATGTACTACACTGGCCTTCGCTGGTTTTCTGTCCCAGATGAAAAAGATTTGCTTCTTTCAAGGCAGGAGTGTGCCAGCCCTTCAGAAACTACCAAATGAAGTTCTGGAAACATCCCCCCACCCCGACAGCCTCTCCAGTTTGCACAGAAAGTGAGATCAACCCCACCAAGTCATTTCTAAACGTCAACTGACCTTCTGACAACATCATAGGTGCAGATAGTCACATCTTTCAACACACCACTACAGAAAGATCAAGGAAAGAACTAACAAACTGGCTTCCTGGTCATGAAGAAGATAAAGCTTTTTAACTTAAAAGTATGCAGAGGACTGACTTTGTCTGTGACAACTAACACCTTCATTTATTTTTTTAAACTACCCCAACATGGGATAATGATACAGGCATGCAAATCTGTAACTATGATGAGATCATCAAAAGCACACATAAGAGCTGTTCTCACCCAGTCCTACTAAAGCTTGCTGAGGACTTAGCTAGTGTTCCTCAGAAGGAAGCAATACTGTTCATCTGCAAATAAAACTGTTTCCTCTAGTTCCAATTGGCTTTTCTACTGCAAAATGCACACTGTACTGTGGAGCTGTTTGCAATGGCATACATTCAGCATGTAAATCCATTAGTATTTAGAGACAGATGAATGCTTCATAAGAAAACTTTTCATGCAGCGTTGTCTCTGAATTTAAACCGTTCATAGCTTAAGGTACAACCATCAAGAACACAAGTTAGTGGCTGTGGCTTTACAGAACCAGCTCCAACAATTCACCCTTACAAAGGAACAACTGCAGTCAAGATCTTTAGACCACATTTGAATTTTCAGTCTGTCAGTGCATCAAGAAAACAGAAAATAACTGGAAAGCATCTCTTGGACAAAATTAATATTGGAGCAAAAGCTGAATGAGAACTACGGAACAGCAGCTCTCACATAGGTAGTCCTATTTGGGGAAATCCTTAAGCACATACTAATACATATCAAAGACTGGGATACTTCAGCATACACTTAACTTCAGTGGTTTTTCATCCATATCTGACCAGCAGGACCTGGTCCACCTGCTCAAGCCAGCGTATGTTGCACTGATTTAACTGCTCATGCAGCATCTGCACTGCCTGGGTGCCCTGGTGAGGTGAAATGTGGAAAGGTGCCCATGGTAAACAGAGAAAGATACCTGATGGTTACATAAAGAGAATCCATGTGTAGTCAATGGATGTGGTAGGTACAGGCACAGGCTGTTCTCAGTTCTCCTTGAAAGTGAGAAGGAAATATTGGCATGTAATCTGAATTATTTACATACCAATTACAAATATGACAGAGAGAGATGTCTGTTGTGCTGCCTTTGCCTTCCCTTAGACCCTAAAAACAACTATACAACAAATAGATTTTTGTGTGTGTGTGTGTGTGAACACAAAGACATTTGCAATTTTTACTTCAAGTCATTTGAAACAGGAAAACTTATTTTGGGAAACACCACATCTCCACTGCAAACTTTACCATTAATATTGTCTTCAGGAATTTATTATTAGTAGCAGTGTTTTAAACAGCTACTACACACACTATCACAATTTCAAAGCCATTTCCCTGGGTTTTTTTTGCAATATGTAGCAGAATTTTAATTACAGCATCTAAGGGTCATTCATAACACAGAGGTAATTTGTGCCCCAGTCATTTCGAAAAATGAGCTTTGAGGCTTTCAAGTGTAGGAGCTAAATATCCTGCTGGGGGTAGGTAACTATGCGATACAATCTCCCCTTAAAAGGCAGGAAATGAAAGGACATTTCACATGTGGTTGAGTATGTATAAATATATATTTTTAATATGTATAGACATACACACACACACACTGCTTACCACCACTAAAACACTTCATCTATTGTCTGGCATGATGCATTGTATGGAGAGACTGTCCAGATGAAAAAGAGTTGCTTTACTAAGCAGAAGTTTATATTGTATAAACATTTCCATATAAAGAACGAACACGGATTTTCCAATGTCTTATTCTACATGAAGACTGCCCTTAGCCATTGGCTTTACAATGCCCCTAATAATTCAGTCGGGGTCAGCTAACACTGAAGAAATTGATGCACTGACTGTACATCAGACGGACAGGAAAACACAAGCCCAGCACTAAGGGAGAGAAAATTCAGGGCCATGTGCTATGAAGCACTGTGAGCTGTTCTTCACAGCTCTTATGAGGTCTGCAGTTGTTTTCCACAGGTGATGGTTCAAATACATGTTAATACGAAGGTCAGGTCAGTAGCACTGAATCCACAGTAAACAACTAGTAATGTTAGGAAAAACCTTTTGAAATATGCAGTTAGGAGTGCAGTCTGTTCCGGAAGCAACAGGTTATCTTATCAGATAGCTATGAATATTAAAAAAATGGAACAACTGTACCCTCAAATCTATGCTTTGGTGCCTTTAAATTAGATAAAGCAATAACCACAAAGGCAGTTGAGGATACTTTTGTACCCTTCTTTAAGTGCAATAGAAGCCAGGTTGCCACTTCTTGAGCATCAAAGTCCAAATTAGATCAAGGCGTGTGGAGGTAATAACGGCAGCAACAGATTCCCTTCCTACTCCTTTCATGGTTAAGTGAAGTTTGTTCCTTTTTATTTTCTAAGTATGGTTAGGCGCCTCAAGCATGCTTGTTAGGATGGAAAAAGCGTGCAAATCCCAGACCTAGGACCCTGCCAAAAGTCTCTTTAGACAGTCGAGGCAGCCAGAAGTATGCTGAGAGCTTGCCAGGGCCATATTGGGTGGCTAAAATTAAATAAACAGTTAATAAAAAGATTTTGAATCAACCTAAATAAATACAAACTTATAGATTAACTGCTTTATATGCTTTATAAAAGAAGATCCAAGCTAGCAAACCAAGCCCTTGAAATGCTTAAGACATCCACAAGTTCTGCACAGCAGACTTAAACAGAGAAGTGCTTGCTATTATCTCTTTCAATAAGACGAGGCTTACATTTGAGAAAGAAAATAATCATTGACTCCTCTGACAGTGATTTCTCTTCCTTTAAAACATAAACTCGCTCTGCCCCCTGTTGTCAGCAAATTACAAATCCTGCCCTGCAGCAACAGGCAAACCCAGCAGGACCCCAATGACTGCAATAAGGAGAATTACTTAAAACAAAAAGCAGCATGTCACAAAGGTTTTGCAGGAATATGTTGCTGCAATAGCGACAAATGTTCCTGAATTATTCTCTGCATGCTTGAGGCAGATTATTTTCTCTGCTCAGTATATTATTATTGTTGGAAAATATTACCACAAGTTTGAAATCAAACGTATACAAGTGGCCAGTGTTCTGGACATTAACAAAACACAAGCTGCTTGAGGAAAAAGAATCTTTAAAAAGAAAATGTTTGGAGGAATTAAAGACAAATTTTATCAAGGTTCATAAACCTTTTCTTTGCCTTTAACTGAATACTTATTCCGAATAAGGCAAAGATCATAGAGTGGCTTAGGTTGGAAGGAACAACAGACATCATCTAGTTCCAACTCCCCTGCCATGGACAGGGACACCTCTCACCAGACCAGGTTGCCCAAGGTTCCATCCATTCTGGCCTTGAATACTTCCAGGGAGGAGGCAGCCACAACCTCCCTGGGCAACGTGTTCCAGTGCCTCAGCACCCTCACAGGGAGGAATTTCTTCCTAAGATCTAATCTGGATTTCCCCTCTTTCTGATTGAAAACATCTCCCTTATATCACTACGGTCCCTCATGAAAAGTCTCTCTCCAGCTTTTCTGTAGGTCCCTTCAGGTACTGGAAGGCCGCTATTAGATCCCTCTCGAGCCTTCTCTTCTCCAGGCTGAACAATCCCAATTCCCTCAGCCTTCTAGGCTGCCCTCACACATGGCTGGCTTATGTTGAGCTTCTCATCTACCAACAGCCCCAAGTCCTTCTCCTCAAGGCTGCTCTCAATCCATTCACTACCCAGTGAATGTACTATTTGTGCTTGAGATTGCCCCATCCCAGATGTAGGACCCTGTACTTGCACTTGGTGAACCTCATGCAGTTTGCATGGCCCCAGTTCTCAAGCCTGTCCAGGTCCCATCTTCCCTCCCTCCAGCGTGTTGACCACCCCATACAACTTTGTGCCATCAGCAAACTTGCTGAGGGGGTACTCAGTGCCACTGTCCATGTCATTGACAAAGACGTTAAAATGCACCAGACCCAAAACAGACCCCTGAGGAACAGCACTTGTAATTGATCTCCAGATGGACATTGAGCTGTTGATCTTTGAGTGTGGCCATCCAGCCAATTCCTTACCATTGAATAGTCCATCCATCAAGTCCATGTCTCTCTATTTTAGATGTCAAGAAGGGCACTGGGGAATGCCTTGCTCAAGTCCAGGTAGATGACATCAGTTACCCACCAACACTGCAATCGTATCACACAAGGCACCAGACCAATACTCATCCATCTCACTTCTTACTCATAATGGGAGTTTATATCCCAGTTCCAATAAGTGAAATGAATGCACCTATTTGTCACTGACATTTTTTCCTACCATAAGATCCTGCAAATTCGCTGTAGCCGGTATGTGGTGAGGAGATTAAAACCAGATCCACACCTGACAGGACAATGTGGGAAGCTGCCCAGACAATCTCTTGCCTGTGGTCCTTCCCCTGGCACCTGAAGGAGAAGAGGATAACCAAAGGGGAAATGAAACTTTTTGGTGATCAAAAATGATCCGTAAGAAAAGGAATAATCCAAAGCTCAGGTCACAAAACTGCAAGGCATGGCTATCTCTTCAAAATATTCCTTAAAAATGAAGTGGCTGATAAAACAAACTCACCAGCAATAGAAATACACAGTTCCTACCTCCAAGTACAGTTAACAATAATATTTGCACTCCTGTGTCCTTCTGAGAATAAAATTGTTTAAATAGCCCGATGGAATGGCTTAGTGGTCTAATCTTGAGAGAAGTATTTCTTAAATCCACAGGTTTAAATGCCAGTGGGGTCAGTCTGCTCTTCTCCTCAGGACAAAGCAGATGAATTGCAAGCAGCTCACATGATGTGGTTCAGGGGTAGCTGTGGCTTGCAGACCGTAGAATCATAGACTCATTAGGGATCAGAAGGGACCTCAAAAGATCATCTAGTCCAATCCCCCTGCCACAGCAGGATCACCTAGACCAAGT
>JAOXOE010000441.1:3676960-3699607 GCA_028565055.1 Phoeniculus purpureus
GGGCAGGGCCTGAAGCTGCCAGGGGAGGGTTAGGTTGGGTGTTAGGAAGCCCTTCCTCATGGAAAGGGTGATCAGACATGGACTGCCCAGGGCAGTGGTGGAGTCCCCGTCCCTAGAGGTGTTTAAGGACTGCTTGGCTGTGGCCCTTAGTGTTCTGGTCTGGCTGCTGTGGCGATGTTCTGGGCTGGGCTGGTTGAGCTCAGAGGACTTTTCCAGCTTCAATAATTCTGTGTCCTGTGTTCACCTTCTCTGGCAGGGGCTGGACTTCGAAGATCCTTTCTAGTTGTTCATTTTGACCATCCTGTGTCGCTGCATGCAATGAGGCAGTCAGGTTTAGCTGACAACATTCTTTATGACATATACCGTGCTAGATGCTATATATAGTTTACAGTGGCAATTATTTGCCTTTTGATAACACTGAGGTACACAGAGAACAGTCTTGGAGTGACTGCACCGCAAGAGTGAGAAGGTGAGTAGTATCTGTACTGCTTGTTAACCAGTGTAGCGCTTTTGGTTTTGACCAGTGTTTCATCGGGTCATGGAAAAGGTGAAAGGACCTTTGATTTTAAGCCTGTTTACAGGATGTTATGTTCTTCAGACCTTGTTCTATAATAATTAGGGGCATTAGCTTAGGCAGTTTATGCTGATGATTTTAAAGGTCAGATTTTATAATCCTTTTGATTCTCCATCCTTTTCTTCAGAGCACTTAATAAAGTAAGATCCCTTACAGAATGGGAAGTACAGAAGCACAGAATGTTAGGGATCAGAAGGGACCTCAAAGGATCATCCAGTCCAATCTCCCCACCACAGCAGGGTCCCCTAGATCAAGTTGCACAGGAACATATCCAAGGAGGACTTTAAATGTTTCCAGAGAAAGAGACTCCACAACCTCCCTGGGCAGCCCCTTCCAGTGCCTTGTCACCCTCACGGGGAAGAAATTCCTTCTCATATTGATGTGGAACCTCCTCTGTTCCAGCTTACACCCAGTGCCCTTTGTCCTGTCATTAGATGCCACTGAGCAGAGCCTGGCTCCATCCTCCTGACACCCACCCTTCACATATTTATAAACTTTAATGAGGTCACTGGTCAATCTCCTTTTCTCCAAGCTCAAGAGACCCAGCTCTCTCAGCCTTTCCTCATCAGGGAGATCTTCCACTCCATCATCTTTGCAGCTCTGTGCTGGACTCTCCAGCAGTTCTGTGTCCTTCTTAACTTACAGCTACCACTCCATGAGTACTGAGAGTCTAGGACAATGATAACCATTTCAGACATCTGCAATTCAGGTATTTCCAGTTGAAAGGGCTGGTTTTGATTGAAGCATTTTAACCCAATATATTTATACATTTACTTGTTCAAACCATTTCCTCCATGTTCTCATCCATGCTTTGACACTCTTGTAAGAAATACTTCTACTAACAGCTCACCCAGCAGGACCTTCAGTCTCACTTCTGAGCCACTTCAGTAACTGGACAAGAAAACAAGTCTGAGGGCACGTTTATGTTCCTATAGCTGCCAAAGACAGACGAAGAATCCACCCCAGCTTGCTGTGTGCTGCACAGAGGCATTAAGCATACTGTAATTTCCCAATTGTAATTTCCTAAAGTATTTATCAAATTAACTCACCAGAACAGTTTTATATGGTATTCCCAACAGATACACATAGGCAGGACTTCTACATTCCCTTTCCCCTGCGATGCTGTTTGCTAGTCATTAATTTCTGCCCTGGGAATAACACAGAAGCAAGTGGAGGAAATGACTGCCTCGTTATTCTCCCTTCCCACAGCTAGATACAAGAAACATTTGGCCTGTGATTAGCCAAAGCTGTCTCAGTCCTGCAGAGATGAGCTTCATCCTCAAGAGTCGAGCATCTGTATGGACTCAGAAAGCTTAACACATCTAACTCTGCAGACACAGAGGCAGGCACATATAAGCAGTATACATCAGTAGAAAGTAGCTATAATGGTGTTGTAAATAGATCCTGATTTAAACAGTTGGCTAAAAGATCTCTTCAGAGATCATCTAATCTAAAGCAAATGACACTGCTCAGAGGGCAGAAAAGAGTGTCATGCAGTACAATGCCCAGTAGTGATCCTTAAAACCCAAACATTTCTTGGTTTTGACTTTAAAACGTGATTTCTGCTTACAGGTCACATCAGCAATGTGATTCAGTCACCTCTGGAGTAGGAACATCTCAGAGACAAGGGAGCCGTGTAGTATGGGTTCTTTCCTGAAGAGAAAAGCTCCTTTCCATAAAGAATACTTGCTGTTCAAGGCTTAGGCCAGTCTTCCCATTGTAACTCCTTTTCAGTTTTCAATGGCTTCTACCGTTCTTAGCAATGCGTCTGATCCAACTTCTCATGTAATAAATACAAGCTTGCTCACACAAACAACCTACAGACAGATAATGCTCAGCATGGGACAAGGACCAGCCCAGTTCTATCTCCAGCAGGCTCTTTGCTCCTGACGTTTCAGTTGTACGCCTCTGCACATCCACCACTCCTTTGCATTGGTTTTTGTCTGTATAACTTTTTAAGAAGCTCAGTTCCAGCATTATACAACACCTTTCAGTCCAAAGCCATGTGAAAAAGCACTGGCCACGGTCCCAAGTCACCATCAACACATCCTAGTTAAAACTCAAATATCCAGATTTAATCTTTAAAGTATAACTGCTTGAAGTCTCCTTTGAGGCACCACGGAGAGCTAGTTTTTAAGTTGTCAGCATTCTGCAACACAGAAGAACAACTTGGGAGCTTTGGGACAGCTTAACCAAAGCTGATAAAACAAACGATGCAATTCATTAGACTTCTGCGAAGCGCTTTCACACAACGATCAGTTCGCTGCTCAATACTCGCAGTACCCAGCAGAGGGCAGGTTCTGCCCTTCCAAACAGCATGCAGCGAGGACCAGATCCATGCCTTTGCCAAACGCTCCAGCACACACACACCTCAACGGGCACTGCCCAAAACCTATCAAAATCTCCTTTTACAGCCCAGTATCTACTTGTCCAACTGCTTTTCTTAGACCCAGATCAATGGGTTCGTGAGTTGAACCAAGCAAGAGCTACAAACACGGTTAATTGTATGATTCAGATCTGTTACCAGACAAAGAGCACAGCCAGACATTCGGTTCTAAATCTGTTCACCAAGTGTCCTTTTCATCAGTAAATCTTTCTCTGTTGGGGCATTGATCCCAGCATCAGCACCATGCAGCAATTAATATCTCTTTTACAACTTCAAATGAAACCATCTAATATTTAGGTTGACAACAAAGTTTGGTAAAAATGCTCAAATATATATTTGCTGAGAAATTCCAGAAAGAAATAAGTTCCATGAAACAAAAGAGTGCCAAAGGATCTGCAAATACTGGCAGCATTACCAAGTCGCAGCCGCTGCCAGGGCTGGAGTTTCAGAAAGTGATAGCACACGCTTCAGCAAACGAGTCAGAACATTTTGACTCTGGCTTCGAGAAGCCTTAGGAAGGATGCCAAGACAGTCGCAATAATTATGTCAAGCAAACAAAAATCTTAGTTTCGATACCGAGAATAAAATCTTTTTGTGGTGGGCTACCCTCTGGGGTATGTTGCTTCAGAAGAGCTGAGTCAACCTTCCTGGGCACGTTTCCTCCTGAATCAGCATATTTGGGAAAAAGAAACAGCTCTGAACTGACATTATGCCTTTTAGCCACGACTTACTGCTGACTTGACTTTTTTATTCCTTTCCTCATGTAATAGACCAAATGATTGGAGATTCAGTGCTAGAACCTACAAGACTTGGGGGGAGGGGCAGGGGGAAACCTCTCACCTCTTTCCTAGGAGATTACACAATAAACTGTGGTACTTTTAAACTAAAACTATCCTTTCAACACATTATCAAATATTAGCAGCTTATCAGGAAGGTCTACACACTTATAAGCGACCTATAAAATTAAATAATTCAGTAAGCACCACCACCCTTTTCTCTAAAAAAAGAAAATAAAAACCCCTGCAGTGGATATTGCTGGTTGCTGCAGCTGTGTCTCAGATACATGAGATTTCTCGAGGGTTTTATGGCAAATGGGCAAGCTGAGGATTGTGCCAAAGGTTGTATTTATCACTTTTAGGTGGGTGGAAAGAGACCAGTCTCTAGATTACCTCATCATTGCTCATGAATCAGAGAACACTGCGTGTCAATAAAAGACATTAGCACTACACAGCACAAACCAGCACGCAAGCATTAAACATTACTTGCCTTTCCCCCACTGCTTTTCTATTCCTTTTATAAGGAGAGGCTCCAAATAACGTTTTTATCCATTTTCAGGGGCTCGAATAACAACAAGATGATCAAGAATGCTCAACTATGATATCCATAAAGCGTGAATTCTCACTGCCATAAGCTCTTCTCACATATTCCATCCATCTGTTTGCTTTCCCTCATTGCTGTTGGAAAGTACCCTTTTGTCCTGCCCTCAGGCAGCAAAAAATTCAACGTAGGGAAACCTGGCGGTCACTGATCTGTGTGCTCCTGCCATCTGCACCCTGGTCAGCTGCCTGGGGCACCCCCAGCTTCCCCCTGCCCATCTTCTCCTACCAGTAACCCCGCCTGACCACCCTTCTCCTCTTTAGTGGCTCCATTAATAATTTAACAGCTGCAGGAGACAAAGAAACAGTCTTGTGACACCATGGTGAGGCTGAGAAGATTTTTTTGCAAGGACTGAGAAGCCAAGGGGAAGAAAATAAAAACAAACCACCACGGGATTGATGAATTTGATGCATAGCAAATAGTAAAAATGCAGAATTACAAGTAGACATGATCCATTAATCAACACTACAGATCAGAAGAGAGATGAGCAATCAGACCCAAAAGAGATTCGTACTTGGGAGAGCAGCTTGTCACAGCTGTCAGGAGAAAATACGTTTACAGGGGATATTATTTTTGAAGGAAATTACTGTAATATAATTGACTTCTTTGAATGACTTAGTGCTAGGAATTTGAAAGATTCTCAAAGAGCAGATTGCTTTGTGGCTGTTATTTTGACAGTAAGTCTGTTATATTATTATTTATAACCAATTAGAGCACTAATTACTGTTTTTACCACTTTGTTAAATTCTGGAAAATACTGGATAAAGGAATGAGAACAAGCTAGAGAGAGAGAAGCAGCAGTTTTGATTATTTAACTAGGCGGGCTAGGAAGTTCATACAAACTGCCAGAGATGACAGACTAGGGAAAAGGAAAATGTGACACCTCAGTTGCAACTAGGAACCACAGAGAAGACAAATGTTTAGTTTTTAATTACATAGGTTTGGAAGATTGCTACAGGCTATGACCTGCAGATCCCATTAGCTCTGCTGTACTAAGTAGAGTTGGACTCAACTATTATGTGCCTGAGAGACCATCAAGAAAACATTGGTTTTGCTTCAGCAGATGGCCTGTTTCCCTCACAGCAAATCACCAAATGTCCATGCATGGTGTTAGCAGGTCTTGCACCCTTGAGTCAAACATCTGTAGGATTCAAATTATGAGGAACAGTAAGGAAACTTTTACTGTCCTATATTCATGTAGACATGTCAGCAAATCCTTCCAGAGGAAATTATCCTCTAACCTCTACATCAGTCAGATCTTTCCACTCTTGCAGATAAAACCAATTTGCTTAAGAAGCAGTTTTCCATAGGAAATGGCTGCAAAAGAGCAATGCTGTGCAAAAGTGACAGACAACCAAATCATCTATTTGGTTTAATTTTATTTCATAAAGCCAAAATCTGTCCCCAGTAGATACGAATGCAAAGTCCTCTAAAATGCCTCTTTATTGATGGCCTAGATGGAAACAGGCATCTTTGAGATTCCTTGATGCCTAAGTCTTTCAGAGGTTAGACAGCTTTCTGAAATAGCCAGCATTGGAAGACAGACAACAGACACAGCACAGAACTGCAATGAGATGTTCCCCACAACACCCTCAAGCACTCAATACCTGCCCTTAAGGATTTAATTGTACGGCACCACAATATCCACTGAGGCAGCAATGGCTGATTTCATTCATCGTTTTCTCCAGCCAGGTAACTATGTCCAGCCAGACACATCCTTTGTCAGCCTCTGGTCTCACAGCTTTTCATAGAATGCCTTGGGTCAGAAGGGACCTTTTGACATCATCTAGTGAGCAGGAACATTTTCAACTAGATCAGATTGCTCAGAACTTTGCCCAACCTGACCTAGAACATTTTTAGGCATGGGGCATCTACCACCTCTCTGGGCAGCATGTGCCAATGTCTCACCATCATCATAAGCCATTTTTTCCTTAGATCTAATCTAAATGTCTCCTCTCTTAGTTTAAAATCATTCACCTTGTCTTATTAGTACAAGTCCTATTAAAACTTCTGCCCATATCTTTCTTACAAGACGTCAATAAGGTCACCCCAGAACCTTCTCCAGGATGAAGAACCCCAACACTATCAGCCTGTCCTTACAGGAGACGTGTTCCATCCCTCTGACCAGTTTATTGTTCCCTTTGTAAGGACTCCAGTCCAACTTGTCCCTTAAGCATTAACAACTACTTCACTCTGCTGTGGAGAGCAAAGCAGACAGCCTGAGTCTGAAGGTGGCCCTCTCTGTGAAGGCAATCTGCACAAGGACCTAGGGTGGTGAGAAGTAGTCTAGACCCCGACTCATTCTGGTAAGCATCTCAATCAAGGACACCCAGATCTGGTCCAAGCACAGGAGCCAGAGGTGGGCAGAGATAAGCCTCCGTTGCCAGTGTTACCTCATCTATCCCTTTGAAAAGAGCCACAAAAAGTTAGGAACTTCTGTACCCAGACAAACCCCAAAAAGCCTGTGGTGGCAACTGGATCTTCCTTGCAACACCAGGATAAACCTACCTGGAAACCATACTCTGAGGTGGCTGCTATTTCAGGTATTTTAGTAGCCAGACTCCGGATCTTCAGGCTCTCTACAAAACAGCCATATCCTGAAGGGCCTCTCTAAGGAACCAGGTGAAAAAAAAAATGCCCCTGGGAGGTTTTAAATAGGTTAGTCCTCTCCGGCAGGCTGGGCATCAGGCCAAAAGAATGATCTTGGAATTGAATATTTGAGGTCATTAACATGTATTTTTAAAAAGATGTGCAGCAATTTTAATTAAGTCTGTCTTCAGCAGTTTCCAGGTAACTTGAAAAATTAACAGCGCCAGAATAAATTAGTCTGGCAGCATCGACCACCTCGTTCTGTTCTTTGTATCCAACGTTCTGTGGGCACCGTTAAACAGATGATCACTATCAGAATGGCAAATAGTAAGACAGATAACCACTACAAAATCAGCCAGTGATTGTTTCTTTATACATCCATTTCTCTATTGCCTTTGCATTAAACTAGCTCAAGAAAAGTACAATGAAATGGAAATCGCAGAGGGAACTCCTTGGCCAGAGATCAGCACATGAACGGCTATTGATTGCACCAGTGTCCAAAGCCCATTAACAGTGAATGCACACGGCTGACCTTGAGAGCCCACAGGAAGGAGTCACTGTAAGGATACTGGGTAATGCTGGGCTGAAAACACCTAGACTATGTTATACCTGTATTTCCTTTACTTTGTAGCAGACAGTAAGCAACAAAGCTTTTGGTTTGTGCTGGGTGAGACAAACCCTGCAACTCCTTTTGGTTTTACTCACAGCAGCTTCTATGCCGATGACCAAGTGCTGTTTCCAGACACACACACGCTAAGAGAGAGTACCTGTAAAGGGAATATATTTCTGATGATTGCCTTTTAAGATGATTTCTTCCTATTTCTGAAATTAATGCAAGAGAGTTAAAAAAAAAAACAACCCAGAAAGAAAAGCCTCTAATCCCTGTGTATGTCTGGGTCACCTCATCTTGTCTCTATCTTTTAAACCCATAAATAAGGATTTATAACACAAAGTGAAAGTGGCGGTTGCTGCAGCACAGACTGAAGGCAGGGAAACTGTGGCTTAGCTCATTTCTGCAAGTTCATTTCACAGCTGAATTCCTTTTTATTATTAAGTTTTCATTTGGCTATATCTGAAATTGTTTAGATCCACATAAATCTGGGGACTTGATTGCCACTACAGCTATCTAACCACTGAGCTGTGAGAGATCTGTGCTGTCCTCTGCTTCAGCCTCCACACGCTAATCTCACTCTTTGTTAAATAAAAAAATGTTTAAAAAATGTAGCACACTGGTTTTCATAGGCAGCACGAAGCCAACCTTTCAGTGACTTGCTAAGTCTTTCTGTGACTAATAAGAATGACGGCTTGTTAATTAGTTGGCTAATCACTTTGTACATCTATCATCATTGTTTCAAAGCACAAGTCGTTTATTGGACTACAGAACAAATCAAGTCAGAAACATACACTTGATTCCTCCACAAAGTCCACTGGTTTCAGCATTTCTTTAAGATCTTTATTTCTACCCTTTTCCAGTAAATGAGCACAGACTAAAGAGGCCTGATGTCATTGGACAAACTGTTCAACCAAGGTAAAGCACACAATTTCTCATGGAGCTGCAAGAGAAGGAGAGTTTATTAAAAAAGAATAATTCTCTTAGAGCAAGAGTAGTATGTTTGTGTAGAGGGAAAACATTCTGAGAATAACTAAAGCCATACAATTTCTTTTTTTATATCAAGACAGTTTTCTTAGGCCACTAAGCTGCAGAAGCATTTTATGGACACGATACCTTCTGCTCATATAAGACAACCAGCTGAATTTCAGGAGTTGGCTTGAGCAGGAAAGACTATGTCATGTCAGACAGTAAACATGGTGCTTAAGTAAGATACCAGGTGGCTTTGCAGCTCAGATCAATGATAGCAACCAATTACTACAAAATAAAATGACCCACTGAAGAAAACGGCTCCCACGGGCACCACAAATCAGAGGGGCATGTTTTCTTCTGGCATGTTCTGCATTTTAAGTCCCTACAAATGTTACGATGAACCTGTCATTCTGTTCCTGCATGAGAACAGATGACACTCATCTGCTTCTGCATCTAAGAATTCATGAGTAAGCACATTATGCATATTCATTACGATTTATTTTCAGCAAACAAATGGCCAAATTGCAGGTTTAATAAATAACTTTTATTAGTACAGCATGCCTGCTTCTTCATTTCATTTACAAATACGAAAAAAGCTGGCAACTCTCCTGCATGTGTCTGTACCAGCTGAAATGTTAGAACTAGATGATCTTTAAGGTCCCTTCCAACACAGACCATTCTATAATTCTATAAATTCTGAGAGATGCAGTCTAAATATCAAGTACTTAAAGTCCTAGGATATGTAAACGGTACAGATACGTTCCAGTTTGTGCCTCTACTTTCTAGGAAAGCAGATGGTCCTTCACCAATGTGGTTCTCTCTTGCTTCTGCGGCCAGGGAATTCCCCTTTGCTGCAGGCACATAATACAAACTCCTTCAGAGTTTTATATGTCCATGCTATAAAGGGATGATAGGCAGTTGCTCAAACTGCCTGAAAAATTGCCAACATGTGACATAAATAAATTAAACAAAATGGGCTTTAGAGCCCTCTGCAGAAAGTGTAAGATTTTGTAGCAGCTGATTGAGAATCAGGTGAGGAAATTCCCTTTGCCTTAATATTCAGTACCAAGGAAAAGGGTATCACATCCGTACATTTAGTTTAGCTCAGCTCATCACTGGTGCAGCTAATGGCCACTGGCACTGGTAAGATTTTCCCAGTATGGACTGGAAAGAATAGATTTAGAATTTTGTATGAAGAGGGGAAAAAAAGCCGTTCCACTCTTTCAATTAGAACAATTACTACATTGGTACAGAAAGAGGTTCCTCTCACAAGACAGGGCAACAAGTCCTGAGCTGTAGCAGACTTCAGTAGCTGAGTTCTACCAGGGACTCACATTGTCTCCAAAGGAAAAACTTCAATCACCAGATAATTTAAATCCTTAAGTAGTCTCAGTGAAATCAGACTGAGGAAAAAAACCCCTAAATTGTATGCTATTAAGAAAGATCGTTATTCAGAGATTACACATGCTTGTTAGTGCTTTGGTTTCTTTCATTCCCTGGCAATAAATAAATGCATTAAATAGCTAACAGAAGTTCTGGGACGCAGCTACTGTTTAGAAAGCAATACTGCAATGATAGGGAACTTTCTCAGTATGCAGTCAAACTCATCTTACTTTGACTCAAGAGCACCATCATTCTACGGCAACGAACATCAACAGTTCAACGATACAAACAAGTCTTATCTCAGAACCATTGTCACTGCCACTGGGAATGAGTTAATTGCAAGAACAAATTAAACATTAATCATTTAAGTGATTTAAATTTAGGTTGCACATATTGTTCCATTGCTCACTGTAGCATTAATGTATGAAGCTGCTCAAACCTGTTAAAACACATACAGCAAAGAGGCAAGATGAAAGCCAGGCTGGACTATGTTTTCCTGCTACAGGTACTACAAAACCTTCTCCTCACACTTAATGTGCTACTGAGGGATTTGAAAGGTGTGTTTGACGCTCGGTACAAATTAGCATGACCTGCTTGTGTATACACTTCTGGTATCAGTGCCTTTTCACCTTGTCTTCCATGTGTGCTTTATGAGGCACCATCACCTGCAGCCACAGACACACACACACAGTTACAGGTGAGCCCATACCCTTGTTTTCTGCTCTATCACAGCAGACAGAACAAATGGCAGTCTTTCTTCAGATCAGCTGATTTGGGTCTCTTTCTTCTACTAAGCCACTGGGCTAATGGGGATGTAGAAGTTAGGATGGGTGGCAAAGCACAATTGCCTACATTGTACTGCCAAAGTGCCTTGCAATAACTGTATGTAAGACATCACAGATCATTCTCTTGGCTTTCAGGTTACCCAATTTGCACAAAAATCAGACAGCACAGAGGCAGAATAAGGAAGAGGCAGGCTTCATGTGTGCTTACTGCCCTATTCCCTTGAGAAACCTTAACTGACACTCTGAAAAGCGACATGTAGCCCGAGTGTAGAGAACATTTGAACAAAGCGTTTTAGGCACCTGGATATACTTACAGCATTTGTAAACTTGTTTGTAGAAAACAGGTTTATATATACCATCCTGCACTGGCAGGATGGTCTTTCAGGTCTTCTCTTTGATCAGCATCTTTTTCAGAAGTACTTTTATTTCAAACTCTTTCAGAAGTATCCCTACTTCCAAGCCAGTTTTACACCATTGAGCCATAATGACCTAACACATTTTTGTTCAGCTATTACTATCTAGACTCAGCCCACTGGATAAAATATATTATAATACAATGTTTATGTAATTTCCCTTCTCTTTCATACATGCAATATATAAGTAGCTTGCAGTTCTACTGTCTTCTCTCCAGGGATCTGAAAGTGTTTTATAATGGGGAATTTAACTTCAAAGTGATTCTGTGAGTGAGATGCAGCACTTGATATTTCCCCATTCCATATACAATGAATCTATAGCACAGAAAGATTACATCAAAGGTCAGACAGAAGTTCAAAGTTTTACACGTTCTTACTGCCTCAAGTGCAAGAAGTGTTACCAAGCAATTCTTATTAAGCATGGAGTATATTCAGGTAAACAAACCTGATCCCTGCAGGATTTACAGCCCTTAAACTATTTCAAATTACAGAGATCTTTTGAGCAAAGTGATTTCTTTTGCTAGAAGTGGTGGCATTTGAATCTAAGAAAAAGAACAGGATTAATTTCTACTTGTATTATGACAGAACACATACTGAGAAAAGGAGATCCTCTGTCTATAGCAAAAGGGAGAGATGTTTCAACCATGTACCTGGCACCTCTGTGGGTCCAAAAAGGGATAGCAAAGGGACTTCCAGTAGTACAAGGCATTCTGCTTTCATTGCAACCAGTTTACTTCAGAGAAGGTTTCACTCCTACATATTGTAGGCAATGAGAAGCACCTCAGGTCAGCTAAACTTAAGAGGTCAAAGAAGAGGCTGAAATTTCAGTGCTCTGCTACATCCCTGCTTAGAACAGGTCCAAGGATACATGAAGTTATTCAACAACAATCAGTGTTTCTCATTCAATTCTCTGTTTATTTGTTTTGGGTTTGGTTTTATGTTCCACCCTCATTAGAAGAATGTTTCCCAAATCAGTTTCTTAGAAGCAAAATATTTGTTCCCTTTATCCATGATTAAAACATCTTTATTGGAGATAGAAAAATAAATAACTTTAAAAACCAAAAAATCAATGGTAACAGATGCCATAAAGCACTGATATCCACTGCCAGAGCTCTGTGAGGTCATGCCACGGGGGATTCGTCAACTAATGGCCTCACCCTGCTCACATAATGAACAAGCACATATGAACAGCAGCGAGTCATTCATTAGGATGTGACGATACGCAGAATTTCTAATACCTCGAATGGCAGCCATGCATGCCTGCTCACACGGCCACATCACTGCCTGTTAAATGCCAGCAGAGAATGAATCTGTTTCTCAGTCACCAGACACTGCGATCGAAGGAGTCGGCTGAAATTGCTCAACCATGATTTATTAATAAGCAACAAAGAGAACACAAAAAAACTAACTATAAAATGAGACTTAAAAGAGCCAAATTCCAAAGTAAAACTTAAAGCAACGTTCAAATGATTATCCATATGATTAAGACGACCCAGCCAAACACAAACGGCCTAATAACCAACTTCAGCGCAGTTCCCATCTAAGACCGCTTGCAGGCTTGGTGTCTCAGCAGCAGAGGGGTCAGGTGCCGTGTGCTGATCCTAAAAATACAAAGCTTCTAAAGCAGTTTAGACAACCCCTTGATGTCCATGGAGAACACTAAGAGAGCCCATTTGACACGCCATCCTTGCATGTGCACCAGCTTCTCTTCAGTGCTCTCTTCACAGACTCCACGTGGTTGTGCATAAAGTGCTATTCGCAGTTATACCACTCATAACCTTTTCGGTGGATCGGACAATTCTTTACACTACGCTCATGTGTCCTACTTACTCTCAAAAAAACCCCAAATTTAAAAAAAAGTCACAAAACCATGAAAGAATCTGGTTCCAGTTTCAAAATTACTTGAAATGATTACAATTTATCATCACAGGAAATAGAGAACTTTCTCAGAAGCTGATGAAGCTGCACACTTAGGGGATGCCAGCAGTGCTAAATGGCAAGACGACAGAATGATGCTGTGTTGTCTACACATGAAAGAAAGTTTTATCTACAAGGACAATGGTGAAGCAATTTACATCAGCAATTTCAGCAAGTCCAATTTTTCCATCTTTAAGTGGAAGGGTTTGCAGCTCTAGTTGGTGCAAACATGACACAGGCTTACTGGAGCCTTTTTTGTGGCATCCAGAGTGCCAGCTCAATCAAGTCTGTAGTTAGGTGTCTAGTTTTATGGGATAAATCCCTCTAATTTCAGCAGCATTTGTCACTAACAAAGGCACTGTGTGCAGTGAGAGCAGCAGCAGATCTCTCTCAATTGTAGTGCAGTGCTTTCAGGGAAAACAAGTTAAACCACATAAACTGCCTAACTCAGGAAAAAATACATTTATTGATTTGAATGCCACCAACCAGGTATTGACTGAAGGAGGTATTAAGGTCTGCATCTCACTGCAAGCACTATACTATTTGATAAAGACAATTACGCATGCGGTCGGGCTTAGCACACACCTACAGAAACACAGATGGATATCTTGGACACTCCTGTGACGTTAGGGTCTCACTGTGGAGATGCTGGGTTCCAACAGTATAGAACAAAGATGGAAAGAAAACGATCAGTACACAACAAAAGATCAGAACCCAAAGGAACTCCCGGCAGTGTGCTGCCTCCCTCAGCCCAGGAAGCTGTAAATATACCAGAGATGTATGAAACACTCTAGTGGAAGCAAGCACATGGCAAAATCTATACTGCTCACATACGTGATACTATTTCTTAGTCAAGGGGTATCAAATTGTTAGTAAGACTGCAAATGTTAGACTGTATACAAAGGAGACATGTAAAAAAATCCTCTAAACAGATTAAGTTTAGTGGAAACACAACCAGTATTTACTAGCTTTTAAAACTGTTCTTATTTACAAAGAGACTATGAGGATCTTCAGGGTTAGAACACACAACAGCTGTCTCTATAGAAGTGCCAGCCTTGACGTTAACGAGATGATGAATTGACAGATGAGTGTTTAACTTGTATTAAAATTGAGCTGAATTATACAAAGATTCAGACTTGTGGTTTCTCACTATTGAGTGGAGCAACTGGGCCCAAGGGTAAGGAAAGAGGATGACCTCTTGTACTTTAGAGAATTTATTCTCTATTTTATAAAAATGCAGAAATATGTGATGTTACAATCACACTTCAATACGGAATTCACACTCAACCAAATACCAGTGACATGGATAGGTTTTACTTGCAAGAAAAAGAACCCTAAAACTTGTATTTTTCATGTGGCTGACAAGCAATCAGCCATGCAAGCCACTTACAAGCGATGGACAGCGACAGGAAGGAGGGTGAGAGACATCCATGAGTACAACCCCACAGAGGGAGTCCTTCATAAGGATCTGACTAGCTAATGGGAGATGTGGCCATGACTATGGGGTAGCTGTGAAATGCAGCTGTGAGTTGAAGAGACCTGCACTGTGATCATTGTGGAGCACCAGGATCTCATGACAGCATGGGATTCAGAAGTAATGGGAATTAAGACTTTTTTCAAATCAGAAAAGAAAGTCAAGACCGGCAATACTACACCCAGTTACTATAGATAGCTGCAATAGTGATGATGTGTCATGTCCGCATCTGCAAGTTTTGTCTTGCAGAATGAAGTTACTTTAAGGCAGTCCTGCATGTTCATAGGCACTAACTCTCCACCAGACTCAACTAGAACTGCAGACATTAAAACAGCATTAGTGGCAAACAACCTGCTTCATTGATATTGGACAAGTCACACTGAGCCAACAGTCAAGCTCTTTTAAAAAATGCCTGAAATAATATAAATGCAAATGCCATTACATGGGACATTTGTGATTGCCCTGAGTCACATTTACAACGTCCCTGGCAGTATCGCCTGCCCTGCAGCAGAGGTGAGCGGAGATTTTGTACCTATTTAATGCTTCAACGACACAGAAATAATAAGGGTGCCAACACACGATAAAACTGTTCAGCTGCCTTACTTTTAATTAAAGCACAGTACTGCTCTCTTCTGTGGAAGAAGATCCATATTCCACATTTTTCTAGATTCAGTCATTTTACTATTAAAAATGATCATTAATTTAAGTCTAGTTGGCTCTATGAGATTCATCTTAGATACTGCAATGGCATTAGACTCCTGTTGCGACACCCTTTTGCTGGGAAAAACACCCCCCTCCTTTTCTTTCTTTCATGCTAAAAAGACAGGACTCAGAAGTACCCTGCGTCAAGTGAAGACTTCAGACAAGGAGCTTAGAAACGTGTAAAAATGTGTTGTGCCCTGGAATTCGCACGGTTACCCATAACAGAGGCATTCCTCCCGCATGAGCGGCTAAACTGGGCTTCTGAAGACTGACTGCATCTTCAGCCTTGCAGTGTAATGACAGAATGAAAAATATTTGCATAAGCCTGTAACTTGAGCAAGCATAATATGGGGGAAGCCTGGGAATACAAAGCAGTTTTCACTGAGACACAGTTATTCTAAAACACAAAGCTACACAGTAACTGCAAAAGGAAGATGGATATCCTGAGAAATCATTAGAGCTGAGGGAGTTACAAAATATAGGTGTGCCTTGTACACGCTTTAAAATAATTGTCGTCACCTTCCAAAAGCAACAATCCCACAAGGCAATCCTAGTGCAGTTGGTGTTGGGAACAGAATGCTAATCCTGGAAGCACAGTGTCTGCATATGAATGAGCCCTTCTTTGGATCTCTAACATTTAATAATCTTTGATAAATGCAATGAGCAGGAGCATTTTATCCAACACCACCGAGAAGTGAAGCGGGTTTTCTCAAGTGTTGGCAATTTATAGAGTAGAAATTTATTGTGCAAAAAGTGCTGTAAAAACGAATATCATTTGTCTATTCTCACTAAAGGCTCGAAATCTGAAAGTGCATTTTAAGCCAATGGTGACTCTTAGCATTTGCCTTATTAAAGAAAGAAACACAACGCATCGCTAGAGTATGCAAGAATTAGGTTGGTTCTGGCCATGAAGTAAAATCAATCAGTAGCAACGCTTAAGTTTCTTCCTGTATATCCCAGCTCTCACCAGAAAAACCCCACCACACTGCAGCATCTTTCTCCTACTTTCCACTGCAATCAGCTCTACCATCCAGGCTGCTCATAAGTAGTAATCTGTTCTTGAGCACTGTAATTGCACAGTAGGAAACTCGATAAAGCTCTATCTTATCTGAAAGAGAAGCCGGTAATTGCCTGAAAGAAATGGATCTTGTTGCGGAAGCATGTAAGGCAGGGTCAGACGCATTGTTAGGCACCCTCCTTAAAGAAAAAAGGTGAAAAGCATCTGGTTTTTTGGCTGGTTTTTGTCTTTTTTTTTTTAAAGATTAGAATCTAGCAGATATTTACAACACTTTTTTTATTAAGAAAGTCAGCCAATTTCTCCCCCTCCCCAAATAAAAGTCTATTGTTTAAAGTTATTAAATATTTTGGAAGCTCAACACTGCAGAAAGAATGCTGGCGGATCAATACACGCTCTCACTATCAAACTCATCTTCACCGGCTTCTGAATAATTCAAGCTCATTCGACTTCCAAGCTGTCTGGCCTAAAGGTTACGTGAGACGTGCATCAGTCTGTCAGAAAGGTGGCAAACATCTTTCCACCCCTCTTCCATTCACATACTCTGTATTTGTACAATAATGATAAACATTTCCAAGCCTTCAGCTAAATGGCAATTAGTCTGCAACCCTCTCTCCCTAGAACTGAATCTGCATGTTAAAACACAAACCAACCTCCACAATGCACACATGGGGAGTGTAAGCAAGAGATTCTTAAATGCTATTTTGTACAAGGCTACAAACTGGGTCTGTCTAAAATAAAACACAATGAACTAATTAGGTGAAGAAAGGATACATTCACAAACATAGTGCAAGACAACAGAAGCACTGAGGCGACCACATTTGATTTGCCAGCTGTACTACTTCAGTCTTGCACTTACCAAGGGCTTTAGCTATTCTCACCCTTTGTTTCACAGCCATCTTACTGGTGCTGGCAAAGATTCAGTTGTCACAAAACCACCACAGGATGTTACAGTTTTGGTTCTTCCAATACGTAATTAGCATTAACTAACTAATAGCAACTGTCACTTGTCAGGTACAGACACCTCCCCCTGCTCTGGTCCTGCAATCCTGCACTCACAGAGCATGTGGTAGGCAATGCCCAAGCTGTAGCTGTGCTTCAGTAGTAGGAATTCAGTCCAAATCAACCCCAGACCCTGGTCATGCATCATATTTGAGTGCCCACTCCAGATAAGTGTTTTCTCTAATTTATTGTAGCATTGTATATAGAAAGTCAACTTTAAATGTTTCTGAAAGAGTGAACTTCCTCACACAAAACAGGAAATAAAGAAGGGAATGATGAGAACATACCCTGCAGTCTGTGGACAATGCACAACTCTACTGCTCATCCTCTTACAACACAGAGACTTTTAGTTAACAGTCTTTGAACTTTAAGTGACAACTGACCTGAGATTTTAAACACCACATTCCACCTCTGGCACTCATTGCAACAGGGGGTCACTGAGATAAAAAATTCAATATATAGTGCTTAATTGGATCATCTCCCATGTTAGAGGCAGTTATTTACATCTATTAAGAAAAAAAAGAAAAGAGAAGAATCTATGGCCAATTGATTAGCTAACTAGGACTATATAATAAAATTCCTTGAATTATGCTTACTAGTGCTTTTACCACTGAAAGTTAGGATTGTCAAGTATTTGAGATCATCAAGTTATGTTAATGTGGGCACGTAAGCAACAGAAACATGGGTTTTCTGACATAAATCATACAGTAATGCAAGTGTCTTTTCAGCAGAGTTTTCTTTACAAAATTTGATCACCACAGTCTCCAAATACTATGGAACACGATCGCTTTTCCCATTCTAGTGTCAACTCCTGTTTGGTATTGACTAAAACTGATCAACCTGGAATGATTTTTTAAAAAGCATCTTTACCTTTGACAAGCAGAGGTCTCATCTCCCGTAGACAAACAGCACATGATTTCAGGCTATGATTCAAACTGAATGCAGTAAATGGATTGAAAATATGAACTTTGCATCATTGGTTGCCAAAAGAGAACTGAGAGTGATGGGTTGCTTCAGAACCAGGTATGCACCTCCCCTGCACGAGGACATCAGTGGTGTTTTGTAATTGGCTAGTTTGTAACTGGCCAGTTACAAACTTGGTGGATACAAGAAAAATGCTGGTCTGAAGAAGAAAAGAAAGGAATGAGCAAACTTAACAGCTGTTAATAGAAATTAAGGGGCACACGCACACTGTCTGCTAAGCATTCACGTTTTCAGTGGACATCAGACCACTAAAAACACTGAAAATTTAACTTATTTTCCCTCCTACTGGCCAGAGTGCAGGAAGAGACATCCATTCCCCTTTGCAAGGCCTCTCCCATGCTGCAGCTGCCCATCTTTCTACAGGTTTAAAATGTATTAGCAGACTTGTGGTTTATCATCTGGCTGTTGCCATTTCAGGCACAATTAAAGGTGTCTGCCCAGACTGTCCACAACTTCTACCACTTCTAACCTTATGGTGCTCGACAACCAATCCCTTATACCATTCTCTCCTTTGCTCTCAAAATTCAACCCAATCAAATGCACTTGGGATTACTGCAAAAGTGGGATAACCCTAAAAGGAGTTTCACCTGTAAGGGTATTTCTGCCCTCTATAAATCTTTTCAAAAGGAAAACCCACGTACATTGTGCCAGTATTTTGGTGCTTGATTGCTTTTCTGTTAAATCCTTTTAGCTAGGGGCCAATCACAGGAACAAACATTTTGTTGTGTTACTACAAATATTTAGTGATTATGTAGATGAATGTGGGATAACGTATCATTAACACTGACCTACAACACGTTACTGTAGGACATTTAATGCTTTCTCTCTTGCTTAGAAAACAAAACTTCATGAAGACAACGGTTTTTTTAAAAATAAACATTTACATGAAAACACTTGTGTTATAGTCTGTGTAACCTCCTGAGCAAAGGGCTCCAATTCTGATTTTGCCTGTGTCACTGCTTCTTGGGTTTTATGAGCTCTGAGCTTCCTGTCTTCATACAGCCCCTTGATTCAAGGCAAGGCCATGACCATAGGGCTGAACTGACTCAACCCCATAAACCTTCCTTTCAAAATCCTTTACAGCTGTCTTTTCATTCAAGAAGTATCTTCCAATCCCATTACTACTTAATCCCTTCATAATCCAATCAACCTCAGCAGCATCATGTCAGCTCCCTCTGTCAACACTGTAACCCTGTAATATTTCATTCTGGGAAAGAGCAGCACTACTTCCCATTTTCAGAAAAAAATGTAATTCCTATCCTTGACCCGGCTTTGTTCCAGGCTCATCTTCAATTGGCATAACCACACTAGAAAGACCAACTGTATCTTCCGCATATATTTGTATTACATGGGTAAAAAAAGAGAACAATTAAATTCCACAGCTATTTAAAAAGAAATAAAATACCTGGCATCATACAGACAGTAATGTGGTTTGGTTTACATCTCCATGTTTGCTGAAAAAATAAAATCCCTTTGGGTTATTGGTGGAGTAAACTGTAAATATACTCCCCAGAGGCCAAGAGTTCTGCAACTTGTTTATTTTCATTGCTATCTTTTTTTTCCTCCCTCTCTTTCTTCCTTACTCTTCTTATTGCATTAGTAAACAGCACATGAAGCAAACACTCCATGATGCATCTTCTGGACTACACAGCTCATTACATATCACCACAGTTTGTGCATATTCCTGGAGCTTTCAGAGGAGATAATCTATGGATTTCTGCTGCCAAGGTCTTATCCATCACCACCTGAATCACGCTTGGGCAGGCTTTAACTGCTAATTCTTTCAGACTAAGAAAAAAAAGATCATTAATTACAGTACAACCAATACATTCATCTTTGGAGCACTAAGAATCCACTGACATCAGTGAAGGAGGTAAACTTAAGCTTTCCAGGGTTTTAAGTTTTCCTCATTTTTTTTCTAGTGATTTATGTGAACAGCATAGAAAATAACCTTGATTTTTTTTCTAGTTACTAAAAACATGACTTTTTTAAAAAAGAATGCTCTCACAGCTTTTGTTAGCTGTGTGCCATGTTTTCTAGTTACTATTATTTATTATGCAGTATGTAGTTTAATGTAGTTCAAGAACAGCAGGCACGTGTAAAGGTGCTCCCTGATCTAAGGCACCAAAAGTATTTTGTAAACCTATGACACGTTCCTGCTTCCCTTACAGCATTTTGGCTGTAGTACAGGATCATCATACCCATATATCATCATTCCTACAGTCTGCAAGAGGACATAATCCTGTAACCATAGAAACACAGATGTTCCTGTGGACATTTTCTGCCTATTGTATTAAAAAAGAAAAAAGACCTCAGTATTGTTTGCTCTCTCTACAACAGCGTCTCAACACTAGTTACAAAGTCCAATCTCATGTTCATTTTAAGCCAGTACAGTAGCTTGCAGCCCTCTGCTATCTCATTCTTCAAGCTAAATACAACATGGCTTGGTGTTGCATTTGAGTGCCTTCCCTCATGCTGTCTGCCACCCATCTTACTTGCCACCCACCCCAGTCAAAGAGCAGTCAGTGAGCCCCGCTATGTTCAACAGCACTTGGTTTCTCTGAAAAAGCCAGGGCATACCTATTCTTTTCTTCCAACACAAGATATTTCTTCAGATGTCCTATTTTCCCTCTAAGTGCTGGCATTTCATGGAGCAGCTACTCTAGGACCTTTCAAACTGTTGTTTGCCACAGTTAACAGGTGAGGACTGCGGCAGGGGCACTACACCCACTGCCTTTACAGTGAGCAGTCAACTGTAGCCCAAGAGGAAGGGAACACTGCACCCATCTTGGGCAATGGATTTCTTCTCTGAAAGAATTACCTTAGTAAAATAAGCAGAGTGAGGCTGAATAACACCAGAGCTTAATTCTGCCTACACTACGGGATAGAGCAGATACGGCTATCGCATGTTACAGTTCTCAAACAATGAGATTGTTTTTTGCTGTTTTATTTATTTAACCACGAAAAGCCAGCACATCAGAAAAAAGTTTATATATCCATGGCCAAGCAGTAAGGATCAAAAATATTTTGCCAGATTCTTCAGTTAAGAGTGATGTAGAAGCAGCTTTAGCTACTATTTAGAAAGATAACACATTGAATCAGATCTGAGCAAGTTATCAGTTATTTTGTGTATTTCTAGAACACACGTGTAATCATGTAAAGCATTCTGAAATCTACTCAGCAAGCTGAACGCTGCACAGTCCCTTTAAATCTCTGAAAACTCAAGGTATTCCCTGGGCAAAGGATGAAGCGCTCTGCTCCATACACAATTACACATTTACTGAAGTCAGATGTTAGCAGGAATACAAACCTTTCCTTCCCCTGGCAATATACTTTAATAATTGTAAATCAGTAAAACATCATAAACAATTTCAGCGTTTACAACGCAGGCTTTACTGAGCATATTGCTTCCAGACAATTAAAGATAATGACTGGCACAAACCTCTCATCACAGATATTTACCACAAAAAAAGAGTACATCAGCTAAGATTAACATGAAGAAATTAGGCAGAGAGAAGTTAAAACATTAGAACTAGGAAACTCCTAGAGGAACTTTAACCATGCGTATCCCCCATTTCGTACAATATACAACGCAATTGGAATATTCCCACTAATTCTGTATGTGGCACAGCCAGCCATAAACCTTGCCAGAGGAACTCCCGTGTCTCCTGAGCTTTGAGTTATTCCTATTTTCATGTTAAATGTTTCCACTCGTGAATGTTGCGCCACTTCATTTCCTTTCCTATATACAAATAGAACATACAAACCCCTCCTTGGCAGGGAGGAATCACTTAGTTCTTCTATCAAAAGCGATTCACTGCAGTTCAGCCTTTTAAAACTGCTTATTTCATCGTAAAGAACATTTTTTACATGTTAATTCCTAAAGTGCCTAATCAGACATTATTTAAAAAAAATTCAATCACAAAAGTTGTTTATATTAAAATCTTCATTATCTCTCCTTGGTGAAGGACAGTCCCTTATGATTCCATTGACTGACTCCGGACATGGAGACACGGGGAAGATTTTATTTATTCTTTGAGCTCTGCCCATTAGATGCAAACTCTCTGGTGCAAAACCAAACAAAACAGCAAGTAGCTGGGCTAAAGTACTCAGTGAAGGTGAACTGCAGTAGAGTGTAAGATGCTCATTTCTAAAGATGCCTCCTACAGATTCCAAGATAGCTGCTCTCAGGCAGCCACTGTGGAACAGGCAAATTGCATGTTTCAAAAGGTTTTTGGCTGCCTGTGTAATTCATCTCTTAGCTAGAGAAGCAGGTGCCCCCAGTTCACTGAAAAATCAATGGGGACAGCATCTAATTAAGATTACAGGGGAACTGTGAATGCCATACAGGCATGAAGATTCTCTGAAGTCCAAAGGCTAGAACACCGAGAGCCAAAGCTTTGCACACACGCAGCTGGTAAAAGCAATAAGAAATCTTGGTGAGTTTTGATAAGACTTTTGCAA
>JAOXOE010000441.1:3709300-3726800 GCA_028565055.1 Phoeniculus purpureus
TCAAATTAAAGGCTGCTGAAATACATCATGGTCTGACCTCCCTGCATGAGGAATCAGTTCTTACTTCTCAGTGGGGGTAAGTGAAAATGGGCTCAGTTGCCTAGAAACCTGATTGAGCATCTTTTAAGTGAAAAGCAACTTCTGGACTGTTAATTCAGCAAAAGGATGGAGCCAACCACTTTGCTTTCAACTTCTACAGGATGACCCTTCCTGGGGAGAACAAGAGTAAACAAACACTGATCTAAGACCAAGTAGAGTCTAGGCTTTTTTAAACCAAGTAGTTGCAGATGCTGCAAGCAGGGCATCAGCCTCACTGTGTCAGGATGACTCCTTCCTACTGGGTCACAAGGGTTTGTGCAGAACACACCCACAAAGACTTGTCCATTCATTTAATTTGTGTACATCACCACAGGTACTTATTTACTACAAGAATGAGCCAAGGGACACATCACTTACCTGAAAGTGGATATACAGCAATAACATGTTACACACAGTATTATTTATTTAACAAGCATTGGCTGTTCTGCCCTCACTAAGAATGAATTACACTGTACTTTATACATATAAAACAGGCTGGATCTCTGTAAGAGAAAACATCTATGTTCATCTAAACTACAGCCTTTACTATGTACAGACTTAGTATGTTCTAATCATGGCTTTTGTAAATTAACAGCATTTCAGGAAAAGTATCCCATGAAATTCAGTATTAGATCTCAAACCTTTTCCCATCTGAAATATTTCCACTAGTGAAAGCAAAATCTTCAAGGCATTTGTATACAGGCAATCATATCTTACATATTGGTCATGCTGACAGCTATTGACAGCTAGGCCATAAAAGAGGAAAAAGTTTTAAAGGCCTTTTGAACTTTAGTGACATTTTGACACCATAAGAGGCTAAAACCAGGTTGTGCATGACAGTGAAGCGCCAAGGCAAAGATCCTTGATGAAGAGCTTTCCAGATAAGACCCTAACCCCTGGAGTAGGTATTGGTGGCATCAGGTAATCAGCAGGGTTAAGGAACAGGTTGCACTGTACTCCTCCACTAGTTTTAAGCCAATATGTTGCCACAGGGATACCAGTTCCTATAATATTTGTACTTATTTTAGAGAAAAGCAGAGAATTATGTCCCAGTTTGCCCAGATCTTTGGGTCTTCCTGTTTAAAAACAACAGGAAAATCCCTGTCTTGCGGAAACTCTGAAGATAAATATACAAAGGATTCAGCAATGTTCTGAGGTTACAGTAGTGGCCAAAGGGTGAAAAGGAAGAATCCAGCAGCACAATGAGAAGTTCTGTCCTTTTTGTCTTTGTCTACTCTTTTTTCACCCTCTTTCTTTTTAAATTTCTTGCTCTCTGCTCCTTTCCTCAAGTTACTTCATTCTAACATTTTTCTTGATGAAACAGGCTCAGTAACACACACGTAACTAAAGAAACCCACCTGTTTTCCTTCCCTACCCTGGCCCCAGGCATTGGAAATAAGATCTACCATTACATGCCACTAAACCACTAACCTGCACTTTTCAGAGCTGATGAAAGCTTAGATCATAGCAAATACGGTCTATGGTGATTGCTGCTTCTATGCTAAATATTTTATCTAAGATCTACTCTGAACCCAGTACCCAATAGGTGAGACTACGGCTATTAAACACTGCCATCAGCACTCTGACAAAGTGGCCCAAACAGAGAAATGCTCCTAAGCACAGACTCTGCTCTGGTACTCACTTTGCAGTCATCTCTTTCTGTCTTAATTTAGAATTATGGAGTGGTTTCAGTCAGAAGAGACTGATCATCTAGTTCCAATCCTGTGTTGAAGGGTAGGGGCACTTTGCACTAGATCAGGTTGTTCAAAGCCTCATCTAGCCCAGCCTCAAATGCTACCAAATCATCCACAACTTTGCTTTACACCCAATTTAAAATTATCTGCCAGATTATGCAGGGAGACAGCAAGTTCTTCCAAGTTCTCACTCTACCTCCATAGAGGTAACCTAACCTACTGACCTGAATATCAGAGACCTCTGGACACCATTTAGACCACCCCAACACAGAGCAGATCACACAGGAACTTGTCCAGGCAGGTCTGGAATGTCTCCAGAGACAGAATCCACAGCCATGGTTCTGTTACCTTCATGGTAAAAGCGCTTTTCCTTATGTTCAAATCCAGTCTCCTATGTTCTAGTTTAAATCCAGTGCCCCTTGTCTTGTCACTGGGCACCCCTGAGAAAAACCTGGTCCCATCATTCTGATGCTCACTGAAGAGATCTTCCTCCAGTCTGCTCCTTTCCAGGATAAGCAGTCCCAGCCCTCTAAGCCTCTCCTCATAAGGAGGATGCTCCAGTCCCCTGATCATCTTGGTGGCTCTGTACTGGACTGTCTAGTAGCTCCCCATCCCTCTTAAACTGGAGAGCCCAGAACTAGATGCAGTATTCCAGACGCAACTTCACCAAAGCAGAGGAGGAGGTGAACCTCCCTTGACCTTGAGCAGGTCAGTCCCCAACCTGTACTGATGCAGTTACCAAGTTCCTCTCTGCCCAACTTTCCAGCCTATCCAGGCCTCACCTCTAGTCTGTCAGATTCTGGGAAGGAGTTAGCTGCTCCTCCCAACTTTGTATTATCAACAAGCTTGCTGCACCCCACTGCCTTACAAAGACTAATCTATACCTTCCCATCAAACTTTAGAAGGCCATGAGCAAGAACAACTCAAAAAGAGCAGCACAGCCCAAGATAGCTCTCAGGCTTCAGTTCCAGCTGCACGCAGCCGATTCCCATCCAATTCCCCAGAGACAGCATTATCAGTGCCTTGCCAGCTGAGAAGGTGAAAACAAGGGAAGAGGACTGGTAAGGGAAGTAAGGGGAAATCAAATGAAAAATAACAGAGCAGCTGGTTAGTGAGGCTCGATTTTCAAATCTAATCTCAGTTTGTGCAGTCAATGGGGGAGAAATGCCACAATTTGCATGACAACGGCCAAGTGAACTGAATAGTGGCAAATCAATTCTGCAAGAGAAGATAAAGCTGAATATACCTAATATATTAGCAGCAAGGTAGAATTCAATTCCCATAATGTCTGATGATATCGATTAAAACCGACACTTTTTTATTATTATTATTCCTCTTCCACTTAGGACATGGAAACAACTGAGCCATATAAAGATGCAGTTGTCTTACACCAATGGAAACATACTTGGCTGTGGAAGAAAATAATGTAAAGTCCAAATACATTCACAGTAGCAGCCCTAGAAAATATTAGGACTGGTCATTTTAGCAGGATACAAAGAAGCATGCTCACTTGGGGTCAGGCAGGGATTCAGCAGCTTTAATTTATACCCATCAGGAGACAAATAAATAGTACAGCTGAAGGGAAGTGTTAGGATTTATTTATGGCTTAGTTTAAAATAATCAGCAAACATGATATCTCTGACTTCCTTCCCACTTATTTAGAGATTTGACTGTCGGTGTTGACTTGCTGTTGAATTAATAACCCTCACAATCACTTCCACATTTAACATGAAAACTTGTCTATAGCTAAAACTAATTTTTTAAAAACTTGAACAAATTCCTCCTATCCCTTAGTCACCAGTGACCTCATCTCATTCAATAATCTCCTTTCAAACGATGACATTACAGATGAATGAGGACAAGGGCAGCAATAAGAAAGTACCCAGCAGTACTGCTGCCGCCTGCATCTACAGAAAAGGGAATCGGAAAGAAAAAGCTCCACGAAGTTAGACTGCTGGCAAGTCTACTTTACTTTTAACAAAGTAATTGTCATCACTAAATAATAATTTATAAATGAAAAAACCAATTAAACCTACTGAAAACTATTTAAATTACAGTGCACATCAGAGGTGTTGGAGACAAAGATGGACAAAAAAAATCTGAGCTAGCATTGCTTCTGTCACAGAATCCACTGTGCACAGCACTAAGGAAGGATAGTAGACACACCTGAACCTTAGTAGGTGACTCTGTTACAGGTAAAAGAGAACTCTCTTGGTCCCACTGGTGTGGGTGTTGAAGAAGTATTTCCTGCAATGCACAGAAGAGAGTCAGAAGCTTCACTTAGTGCCTCCTTGAATACTAAACACTTCCACTGGCCTACACGCTGACGTTGTCCTTGGACTCAAAGAGATAGAGATCTGCTGCAGTAACGTGCCAGGAAAGGCAGACTAGCTGTTCTGAGGGTGTCCTAAGGGGTGCTGGAGAAGCTGGGCACACTCTAGGGCTCGGTTGTGTTTGCAGAGGAGTAGGTTCCTTCTCTCACCTCAGTATCATCAGGGGAATGAGCAGTCACTACGCTGCCCTTGCACATCCTCCAGAATCTGCCTTGGAAAATGCTTCAGTTTACTATCTGCCATGCATATATTACAGATCACAGACACGTCTGGACCTGCCCTATAATAACATTTCCTTCAACGGGCAGCAGCCTTACATTAATATATATTAGGTTTTGTAACCAACATGAGCAGAGATATAAGTGACATTTGCTCTCTGAAAGTGAATTTATACATTTATTTATACACATCCCATCGTGGTTTGCTATCTCATTTTTTTTACAGCAGTTCAGCTGTCACAATCTCTTTCACTCCAGTGTGAAAGGAAACAGGTCTTTTAGGTTTAATAATGAGAAGGCAAAAAAACCCCCAAGAACAAGCCAATGTCAGCAACAGGGCACTGAGCCCAGTTCATGGATCAAAACCTCCAGGCACAAGACAGTTTTGACCACAAGGGATTGTGCTTTACCAGTGTCTTTCAGTAGTTCTTTAGGGAAAATAAGCCTTCGGTAGATTAACCCTCAGAGAAATGGAAGGTAATCTACAGAGATTTTTATCTTTCTTTTAGCTTTAAAAAGAGAAAACATCTATGAATGCAACACCTAAAATCCTAACCTCATGCTCAGGTAACTATGTGGTCCCATGTCTAAACTGATTGAAAAGCAGCTTCATAAATTCAGCTCTTTACCCACTTTTCATCTTGATTATTATCTTTATTTAAAAAACAGAACAGCCCAGTAGCTCCCAGCACTCACCTGTACAGTACAGCACAGGACCACCCCACTCCATTGCCAGCAAACAATTACCAGTCCATAAGAGGACACGTGAAATACTACTCACTTTATTTGCACTTGTATTGACTAGAAGGGAGAAACACTGGAAACAAACATTTTTAATTCCATTCAAATATGGTGACGAGTAAACCAGTCCGAACAAAAGGTATTAAGTATTCAGATGACATTTTTTCCACAGTCAGGATGAATAACTTACAGGATAAATTTTTAAGTTACTAGTCTTTCTAAGTGACTAACCTAAAATGGATTTTAGTTTATCCCCAGTTTGTAGATAACACTACCACAGATCCTGTCTGAACTATTAGCAGCTATTAAAAGCATTATTACAAGTCACAAAACTTCAATCAAATTTGTTAATTCCATCAGAACATGAGGGGTTTTTTCTCCTACTAGGCTGGATGACTTCCATGTTTAAAGGGCCTAATTTGAACAGTTTTGCCTTTCCTTCAAGTCACCTACATCCACTACCATTCCCTCTCAAGTACCTGAGTCAGATCAACTTCCTCATCCAGCTAATGGAGAAGTTGAAAATTAAGTGGGGGGGAAAAAAGGCCATATAGTGGATCTGACTTGCCTTAAAGGTGGAAAAGAAAAAGCTAAGAATATTTGATCAGGTTTGCAAACAGAGCAGGGCTGTTCTAGCAGGTGGCATGCCATGGTTTTAGTAGGTAACACCAATGAGTAAAACACTGCTGCTAGGTATCAGCACAGCTTTACTTTCCTCCAGTACTCCTGCATGTTTTTTACCCTGCGTCTAGCACGGTAGGAGTACAGCGTAATATAACCTCATGCAATATGCATCAAGTAATACAGCATCGATTCAAATATTAACGATGAAATTTGCTTCAAACCCCACTCCTGAAAAATATGCTTCCTCTCACCATCCTTCACTCTTTCCAAAGGCTTAAACCTGTGACTGACTGTAACAGGATGATCCCAGGATTAAGAATGCACGTAGCAGAAGTGCAAATAAAGGAAAAAATTCTCAAAGAGCTAATGAACAAAAATAAACCTCAATTATTATGTTTGTTCAAGTATCTGTCTGCTTTTGTTGTGACATTTAAACTGATGATTCCAAATAGACTGGCTATTACGATATAGCCCAGATTACTTCACAGCAGCCTACTTCTGTGATTAAGAGTAAGGCCGTGCAATACCAATTCCAGGGTTCACAGGATGCTCAGTGGGCATAGCTCTCATCCTACTGCTGGTCCATCATCCAGGACCTGCACTTTTTCTAGGTATCAACTTTAAGATTTCAAATCCATTTGAAAAATTAGTACTACATAAGTAGTTCAGAACTCAAGTGACAGTAATTCCTATCTGTGCCACAACCAACCAAGGTACTAACAGCAAAAACCATAAGAGACTGGAAAATTACTTCATATATAGAATTTAGAAATATATTCATAAGATATATGAACATGCATGTCTCAGCCTCTCATTAAAAGGAATGGTACAGATGAATATGAAGCTACAGCTTCAAAGAACATTACAGCTCATTTTAAAGATGTCAGTGAAAATTTATAGATAGCTACCTCATTCCAGCTAGTCTTGCTCTTGGGTCTTATACTTAAGAACAGTGGTATTAATTCACTGACCTGAAGAGTTAAATTCTCACTGAATTACAAATTAGTACAGTTAAATCTGTTTCCAACAAACAAGAGGGAAGAAAGAGTCAATTCGCTTGTAGTTAATGGAGTTAAATTGGGGTAAATGAAAGTAAAATGAGGCCCCTTCACCCCTGTTTGTGCAGGCACAACAAAGCCAGTGTCACCCCAACACTCACAGAAACCATTCAAGCGCCTTGCTCTTGAGAAAATGAGATGCTTTCAGGAAAGCCAGTGTAAATCAGGCTCCAAAGACAAAGAAGACTAGAGCTAGTAAATGACAGGGAAAACAAGGAAAGAAAAATCAACACCAAACAATTCCAGATCACCATTTTCTTTTTTCATTTCTTTGATTCATAAACTGAAAACAGTTTTAGCTGGCAGGCATGAGGAAGGTGAGACCAGAACCTTATTAACATTTGCTCAGCTCTCACCATGGTTCCCTGTGGGACAGAGGCTGTGTGAGAGCCCAGACTCCTGTGGAAATGGCATTCAAGCAGGGTGCAGGACCTGTCTCTATCCAGTTAAGAACATCTCCCCTGTTTAACTGTTCAGTGCTCTTAGCACTGCAGTCAAACTACAGGACCACAGAGGCTGGACTTGAGAAAACAGCACTGCTTCTTCCACCAAATTTCTTTAAAACCTTGCTCCCAATTCCTGCCCTTTGAGGCCAGTGGAAACTCAATATAGTCTAGAGGAATAATTCCATCTGGCTGAAAACACCCATTTACATCGCTTAGTGACACTGGAGCAGCTGACAAAGGAGCTCTTCGCTCTCTGGGATGGATTAGGGGATGTTTTACTGGCAGCTGCACAGTAAGCAGTAGGTATGGGGCTGTCTGCAGAGAGGAAATACTGAAAAATGATGTGACAAATCAAAGCAATAGACAGGAAGGAAAAAAATAATATATATCCTTCAGTATCAGTCAGGGACTTAGCTAGAAATACTCCTGCCAGATTAGTTTCTGTGACACCCCGAGCCACCAGCTTCCAAAGTGACTGGTTCACTGAATACATTTACAATGAATAATAATCGTCCTCTCAGCTTCTTATGAGTTGTTTTGTCATTCTGTAAGCCTGTATCAGAATTCATCAAACATGTGTTCTGCTGTTAACATGGCTTACAAGTGAGGATGCAAACACCAAGTAATGCACACGTAAGAAGTTACTCAGATGGTAGTTTAAGGGAAATAGCTGGTGATACCACTGCCAAGTGCAAAAGCAGCCTCTTGTACCTGTGCACTGCTGCTTTTTCACTGGAAACTCTAATGAAAATTTGTGTTTGTTTTACACATCACGTAATAAAATAACCCGCAGTCCCAAAGTCTTCCTTCCTCTCAGTTCAGACACACTGTACTAGTTACCCTTCTACAGCAGAAATATCTTTTGGCTCTGGCAGAGCTTATTTTATTAAAGGTTTGTTTGAGCAACAAAACAGAAAGACAAGAAAAATCAGAAAGTTAAAAGGATCAAAGCTTTGAAGGAGTCAAAGAATGGTCCCAACGAATCTGCGATTTTCTGGTGCATCATTCTGCATCAGATGAGTAATCCATCGTTTGGGACTGCTTCCAAGAACGGACCATCTGCTCTCAGCATGACCGCACTCATGGAAGCTGCTCAGAATCTTTCACCTTCTCTTCAACAGCTCTAGAGAAAAATAGTAATCAGGTTTCTAAAAAGAACAAAGCAAATCAATTGTATGTTGCTTCGCCTGAAACACTACCTCTGCACAGGTTCAGTACATCTACCTTGCATTAGGGGCCTTCTGCTACACACAAGTGACATTTGATGTGGAGGAAGCACATGATACTGACAGGAGAAAATGGCTTTTTAGCCATGAGATCACAACATTAAAACAATAAAGTCACAGATAAGTGATTGAGGGAATTTGCATATGTACAGTTTCTGAATTCTTCCTAATTTCACACACATGCTCTATCACAAACGCCTCTGAGAGCAGCAAGGCACCACAGAATGGGAAACCTCATCTATCCCTGCCCTGTGTGCAAGAAAAGCGAGAGGACAAAAGCCCCTTAACCTTAATCCTCCAGCAAGGCAGCTCCCATGGAGAAAGCTGGATCTGAACAGGAGGAAGAAACAAGCCAATGACTTGATGAAACTGTCCTGCAAAGTCCAATTAAGGCAGCTGCCTAAAGGGGTGGGGATTAGAATTCTTTTATCAGCAAACAGGTGGGTGATGTCAGAAGAGGTGGGATGTTCCCATAACGCCAGCCATGGCTCACACCCTGTCCTGTGTCAGCACATACACTCACCTGGCCCTTACAAGAGCCAAGCCTAAGAAATTAAACCAGCACAGGGCTTTGGGTTTGAGCCTCTAGACAGGGTGAAATCATCAACACCAGCACTTCTGACAGCAACCTGCCACTAGGTCTAGTCAGATGTACCTTTAAAATCCAGCTAGGAGTTCATTCTTAAGCAATCTATGAACCCATATGGACATTAATAGCACACGGGATCGTGGAGTTCAAGAAAAAGCCCACCAGTGATCTACCAAACTGAGCCACTATTCTGGTAGAAGAGATCTCTGACACTTCATCCTTCAGTCAGAAACCTCTATCTTTTAGGTGTTAAAGGAGAAAGGAATAATTTGACATGTGAAAGGAAAAATTCAGAGACCTTCACAAACATACCTGGAGTGCCCATTGCTCTCCTCTACTCTCTTGCACAGACATTTCCAATAGGCAGCTTCTGAGCTGCCAGATTAATTGCTCATCTGGCAGGAGAGATGGCCACCAGACTCCCTGAGATCTCAGCTGCTCCTCCCCTATTACTATCAGGTCTCCCATTAGAGGCAACATATCCTACCCTGATTAAAATATTTTCTATTCAAGTCTTAGACGAGCCTCAGCCTGCCAATTTCAAAAGACCTGCTCTTGATTTATATCAAAGTAAATGAGAGGAGGCAGTTAAGAACTGAGGAAAAAGCCCCTGAAACAATGATTGGATAGTGGTGGAATATCAGAAACACCCAGTCCTTGGGCTGCAGGACTACTACTAAAACTGTTGGTCCCAAAAGGTATTATATTATCTTAGGAATCCAAAATAACTGTTGTCCATAAGGAAAAAGTGTTTTAGTGTTTTATAAACCAACATGCTGCATTCGTAGTTCAATATGGAGCTACCAGGATTCACTATCACAGAGTTAAATATAATCCACATAAGCAGCTGCATCATTTCCAAAGAACTGCAGAATGCAAAAAGGATGTGAAGAACTCACAGAAACTGTACTTACAGTTAAGAGTAAACACTTTATTCACCCTTAACACTCGTTCTTTCTGCTCCTCTAAACTGCTGAATCTTGATTGATGATTCCTGTGAATGTTGATTTACTCTATCTGTCTCTATCTTTGGGACTTTATTGAAAGCAGAATCCTGTGACTGCCTCCAAAAAGGGCAGGAAAACACTCAAACCAACCTGCTTTGGATCACTGCAGCTCCAAGGTCTATGCCACATGTGACAGTGAGCACCTACCCTTCCCAGACAAAGTCTCAGAATAGATACTGGTAAGTACACCAGTGAGTGCTTAAATAGGATGCTATGGATTAGTGAACAGCCCTGTCACAGGACAACCGTTATTAGTGTCACACAGTTAGCAGTTTGTTTCTTTTTGAAGGACTACAGCAAATATTTTCCTCACTCTTTCTCCTTTAACAGATAAGGTATATTAAAGTAATTTTAAATTATATTTTATCATTGTGATATCCAGTTATCAGGTAATAATCTCCCCGCAAATACTAAGGGAAACTTATGGCCTTGAAACCATGCTCATACTCAAAACACTGAGAAGGCAAACAAAACCTCATTGCTGTATTCTTGTTCATTTTTCAAAAGAAAAATAAGGTACTTTCCATCCATCCCTCTTCAAATGCTACAGGGTAGTGATTTCTACAGCATCCAAGAATATTCATATCTATGTAACATCTCATAGCCTAAACCAGACCAAAGAGAAATAATTCTAAATGACACCCTACAGTAAAATAGTAATAGGTGGGATGAGTTTGACTTTTCCTGTTGTACCAAACATGTACAGAGCACAAAAGTCTTTCCACAACTTAACTAGCACATTCTCATTTAACCAGTCAGAGAAGCATCATAGAGGAGACAAGGCTTGTCTTCTTAAGCTGTTCCTCTCTCTTGCAAGCAGTGCCCTTCCCACTCTCCTGAGCCACAGCATATGGTATGCGTAGATATTGATACTTGGCTCCCAACGATACCACTGCTCCAGCCCTTCTAGCTACCCTTAACTGGTAAATCAGCTTTTGCCAGCCACATTACCATTACTGCTCTCTTGGCAGTGCTCTCCATGGCTGTGGAGCAAACGTGCTCCTGATCTGTGTGTTCCCAAGCAAGGATGCCAATCTTTGGACACCAGCCTTTGGTCTCCAGCCAGATGGATGCTTTCCACTATTTCTCTGCTTTATGGACTCAAATAGCAAGAGACTATGAACCGTAAAAAACACAATACAGTGATCTACTGAGGAAATAAATATTGGTTTGCCACACAGCCCTAAAACAACTCAGATTAGAAATTAGAGATTTCAGGAAGAGGAAGATAAGTGGAAAGAAAGAATAATCAAAATGTAAAGGAAATCAAGATGTTATTCTCTAGAGAAACAAACATAACTTTCCACCCAGCACATGCATTTGAGGTAAACAGAAACACCCATTGCTGTTCCATTGCAAAGAATATGAACAGTGCTTGTGCCTCACATTTGTGGAACAAGAGGCTTGCAGCTTAATACCTCTTTAGAGCTGGGGAACTCCTATCCAAAACTTCAGAGAAAAGCTACAACGTTTGTCTTTGGAATGGCTAACGTGGTTCCCAGAAGTGGGTGGCTTTTTCTGAGCAGAAACATCGCCCATTGCTTTCTGCTATCCACTACTTAACACCCAAGCTCAACCCACTCCCCTAGATCTAATTCACCAGATGAATGGCTACTGTTTGTTACTGGGCTTTAAGGGATATTAACTTACAGCAAAGTAGATAGTTTGAGACAGATTAAATTTTCTTCCCAAAGCAGCCAGGAACAGACACAAAGGGCAGAGTAACCTTTTTTTGGGCAGGGAACAGCTCAGCAGTCATGCAGCCTGCTACACCCCAGTACTAACCTGCGCACAAATAACAATCTGGGGCTGTCTGGCACATTTACCCGGAGAAATCTGGCGTGTTTGACTGTGAATAATTAGGACAAACACACCAAACTCTGTTATTTCAAGGTAGCTTTTGTTAGGGATCTCCTATTCCAGACTTTTAAAACAAGAGTAAGACGACAAGACACTAGACTATCAAAGCTTAATTCAGCAAGAGGATAAAACAGATGATCAGGCTACAAATTTGAGTAAATAAAATCTCTGCAGAAGCTAAATAAACCAAAACAGACACCACACTGCACTTTGGAAATCTGTTCATCTGTAAAAGTGTGGCTGTCTCACAGTTCCTCCCTGCTTTCTTCAGGATCTGAAGTAGTTTAGATAGGAAAGCTTTCCTACATAACCTCAATGCAGTTTAGATGTCATATAAAAACCGTGATATACATGAATATATGGGGTTTGAAGTATATGTTGGTTTAGAAGAGAGGTTTTAGTTGTAGAAGAAATGTGTCCATGGAAGAAAAGTACCCCCAGAGAAATCGAGTGAATATGCTCCATTTCCTGTTTGGTTACTTCAGCATCAAGTCTCCTGATTTTAAGTGCAAGTCCTGCCATACTAAGAGGTTTCAGCAAATCCCTTTGTCTCCCCGCTAGGTCCTGAGAACACACCACATTTCACCCATGGACAAAGGTGGGAGCCAGGCTTGCAGGGCCTGCTGGCATCAGCTCAGGCCTTGAGGGCACACACAGGACTCCTGTGATTCACCATTTTGAAAGCAAACAGAAAGATCTCTGGATGCTTCAGTGCTGTTTTGGGTTTTTTAAAATAATTTTACAGTACCATGTAGCAGTCTTGAAAATAGTGCAATATACCACCTGCTAGCAACTGTCATTTCCAACAGCCTGGCATCAGCAACGATGGTTTTGGCACAAAGTCCACCAAGGGTACAGAGGCCCCTGGGAGCCAGAGAGCTCTCAGCTGCTCCTTCCTGCTCCCCCCATCCTTTGAACACCAAGTTCACACAGACCAGCTGAGAACAAAGACCAGTTCTCCATATGTCCTCAAAGGGTGGCTTGTGCCCACACAAGGGAGATGGCAGCCAGCCCAGCATCAGCCATGAAGAGCCCAGCAGCAGGACAGAGTAAAGGCACCTCCACCAGTGCCAATCACTACAGCAGCATGCCTGTCACTGTATCTTGGGCACCTCAGAGGCTGGTTTCCAAGAGGCTTCATTTACACAAACTTACATTGAAAAATACTTACATGCACAGGTGGAGGGAAAAACATTTTAAAAAGAAAGATCCTGCTTGTCCAAGGGAGCCTGAAGGTGTCCATTTCACACAGGTATTCAAAACTACGCAGTCAGAAACAAAGCCCAGCCAGCCAGGACCAACCACCATAACCACAACCAGCTAAGACAAACATTATTTGATTCAACTGTTTTGTAGAGCAAAGTGGTGACAGGCAAGACAATTTGGAAAAGGCATACATGAGGCTTAACCATGTACACTTTATCCACCAGCAGTTTACAGTTCCAGACAGCTTTAAAGCACAGCAGTAACTCGTGCGGCAAGAACTCAACTCGTTGCAGCTGAGTTTGGAAAGGGTTTAATCATCCAATTCCAGACAGCTGTGATGGAAGTGATGAGTTACATGACTCAGGGTTGGTGTCTAATCAGCATAGTTAATCTAATTCTATGATTAACCTGAGGAGGGAAGAGCTCCTCTAGGCACAGGTACAGCAGTGCATGAGTCATTCCTTGGCACTGACCATGATCAGTTTGAAAAAGCAAGTTGTAGTCTTTTGGAAGGTTTGTACTCAGTCTAAAAAGGAAACACACAAATGATTGGGTGGTAGGACAGAAACTCCAGGTAGGTTTATGGTGGTTGGAGAGAGACAAGATTCTACTGTCCCTAAAGTTTCTGTTAATTTGTCAAACACCAGAAAGTATCTTGGGACACAACACCCAAGTTACAGCTGTACACAAAACAGCGCTCTGACATGGGCCAGTGCTGCTGCAAGTACTGATGGCAAGGGCCCTGCACAGAGAGCTTTATAACCCATGCTACATTTAGAGACTTTTTTTCTCCTGATAAACCCACAAAACTAGCATCAAAATGCTCCCATTAATATCCATACAAAAGGATACAGTGACAGGACTGATTTTAAGGGTGTCTTGATGTCTCCTAAGCAGTGCTTCTGGTTAGGTCATACGCAAGTTTCAGACACCCTCTATGCAACCAAAGCCGCATCTCACAGAATTTAGTCCAATTCCAGCACAATGCAAATGAGCAGCTGTTTAAGTAGTGCTACACATTCTATAAATTCATGGCAGTAAGAGCTCATGCAGCCACCAAAGCAAGCAGCTTTCTCTTACAAATACCATGGTGGTTTTGGTGCTGCCCTCACACCTTCTCCTTTTCTGTGTCATGTGGCAGAGCTGACCTTGGGTAAAAACATTTTGAGACTTATGTGAGTTTATATTACATATGAAATGTCACTGTTCCTTCCAGAAGTGTAGGAAACTAATTCATGTCACCTCTGACATCTGAGAGCTGTCCAGCCCTGGTTTCAAGAGGCTGTTTTGCCAAACAAACCAATTGCCACAGCACTGGAAACACACAGCAGCTAGGGAAGGGCTCCTAGTGCTTCCTGGCAACATGTCACTCTGAACGCCGATCCAGCAGTCTGCCTGTACGCTTAACAGCCATGAAAATAATTGCCTCAGTAGTAGTGATTTATCCCTTTTGACCTGATCTAAAGCCAGCAGAGCTTAGCTGCAGCATCCAGCAAACTTTGCATAAGAGTACTTACAGCTACGACTGGCTAATGTCTTACTGCTAACAGAAAAGCCATTTTCTGCTTCATATTCAGAGACCTCACATTGGGCACATTTCACATTTATTTCCTAGCTTCCACTAAGACATAAATGTTGAAACTTTCCAATAATCTCCCTCCATATAGCACACCGCAAGGACAGAATCATCTCTGTTTTATTCACATCATTATTTTATTCAGATCATTATTCCTGGTGCAAAATAAATCACTGCTTACATCTGTATCAACTCATACTTTAGGAACAAGCTTACCACAATTCTTAAGGTTTCTGTGCTATGGTGCAAAGCAGTAATGAGGGAAGGGAGAAAGAAAATCTAGTGACGGTTTACATTGGCCATACCACTCCTATCAGATACACCCATGCACCTGCCTTCCCACACACACACACTGACCTATCTTCAGTTTAAGCTTTTATACATCTACAAGTCTTCTCAGAAGATCACACAAGTTATTAGTGCATTTCTGAGAACAAACTCATCCTAATGCTGTTAACAACATGTAACTCAAGCAATTACTACAGAAAACAGCAGGAGGAATCATTGCAACAACATGCCAACCCACTGTTCTGCAGCACATGAATGCATGTTACTTGGAGCAGTCTCTGTTACTTGGAGCAGTCCCTACCAAGAGAACCTACGCTCAGTGTGGCATTTGGAAAGCATCTTTGTTTTAAGCAAGACCATGCAGCTACACCTCTTCCAAGGCAATAACCAGAGCTGGAACTCTGAACTGCTCTGCAGTGCTTAATGAATAAATACACCTAATGTTCTGTGATAAGGCATTATGAATAGCCTCGTACTCAACACAGAAGAGACTAAAGTCAGAGCATTGGGACCACTGCTGCTAATAGGTAACCCAAAGGGTTCACAGCAAGGAACACAGCTGCCGTGCAGTTAAGCTGTAGATTTAAGCCAGGATAGCAGAGAACATAGGATGTCCTCCAGAAGCTGTGTAGGAGCTACCTCTAAACGTGGTCCTCCATCTCCTGCAGATAAGACTGACAAGCAATTTCACTATGGTCAGTACAGTATCACTTAAAATTGCTAGATAAAGACACAAACAAACTCTTCCTCCTGGAGAGACCCCCACCCAGCCCCAGCAGATCTCCAGTGTTTCTCATCTGGGTATTAGAAATGTTTTCATCTCTTCTGGTTAGGATTTTTTTAATTTATGTTTAGCATTTTTTTGGTTTATTTATGGGAGAAGAGGGGAAAGAAGATAGCAGAAAAGGAAGGTTAAAAATCTCCATGCTAGTTCCAGAGAATCCAGGAACAGCACCGCCCCGTGTTCATATAATTACCTCTCAACAGGTGGAAGAACTAGCTTTTCAAGGAGAACTGAAAAAAGACACAGCTCCAGACTGGTTGTACAGAGCCTTGAAACCCTAGAGAGGCTTTTTAAAATAACAGCCAAGGGACATGGAGAAACAAAGCAGCAGGACCTGCTGCTGGGCACAAGTGCACAGGAAGATTATTATTCCGGCTTGAAAAAGTAATAAATATTAACTGTCAAAAGGAAAAAAATAAGTTTTGTCACTGATAACTCATGCAAAACCCTGCCAGTATACAAAGTCATTTAGTACAGTCCTAGTTTCAAGTATGCTAGAGGCAGCAGTGATTTCCAAGATCCAAAAGCTACTCGCAGGCTGGGAGCATGTTGTCCCTAATGGCAAAAGGCAGCTGCAGCACCTCAGCGTATTTGTTCTTTCTGAGGAGAACTGCCTCTTATTACAGGACATGACACAACCAACTTCAACCTAACCACTCCTTTGGGGGTTTTTCAGGCCACTGCATCAATAAAGAAATCACCAAAGGTATCAATCAGGATGTCTGTGATGTTTTGGATTCACTGCCTTCGAGTCCTGAAGTGACATCTTAAGCAGACTAGGACCGAATGCTAGCAATTAGACAGGAAACAGATGCCTCACTACAAGCAAGAGCAATAACAGTAACCACAATTACCATTTTGTGAGACAGAGTGTAATGCACACTGGAAAAATGCATTTTTAATTTGGCAGAGCTAATATTTATTCAAGGTAACAGACAATTTACTTTGCTGATCACAAACTTCTAGCGCCCCGGGTTGAATCTGTGCACGGCATAAAGCTCTCCCGAGCACAAAGTGCATCTTTGGTGGCAAGCAACAGATGGAAGGAAACTCAGAAGTATATAGAAAATAAATGGACAAGAACATGAAACAGTTATTTTACACCACAGCCATAGTGCAGGATTTTGCTCTCCCTCCATATGAATTCTCTCAGTAATGTTGACAGTTACGATGAAAAAAAACTCATTAATCATACAACATGCCTTTCTGCTAAACAACTTCTCAAAGTGTCTAATAAAGTCCAGTCACATACAACCGAGAGACTATCAACACCAAATGGTTATCCTGTATTACCCACCATGTTCCTCTGTCACCACAAAGCAGGTTCAGTTTTAAAATACCAACTTCAGTTAGTCTGTGGGCTGTGACTGTAGAGTGGCTACTTACATTATGATACAATAGTTGTAATGCTTAGTGTGCATTTAATCTTGGATTAAAATAAGACAGGACTGGATCAGGCCCAGTCAACATGGGTTTATTAAAGGCAGGTCCTGCCTGATGAACCTGATCTCCTATGACAGGATGACCCCACTAGTGGACAAGGGAAAGGCTGTGGATATTGTTTACCTGGACTTCCGAAAAGCCTTTGACACTGTTCCCCATGGAATTCTCCTTTATAAGCTGGCTGCTCATGGCTTGGACGAGCACACAATCCGCTGGATAAAACACTGGTCGAACGGCCGGGCCCAAAGACTGGTGGTTAACTTGTGACAGGCTGGCGGCCTGTCACAAGTGGTCTGGGCCTCAGGGCTCGGTGTTGGGACCATCTCTGT
>JAOXOE010000441.1:3733595-3756864 GCA_028565055.1 Phoeniculus purpureus
TGGGACCAGTCCTATTCAATCTATTCATTAATGACTTTGATGAGGGATTAGGGTGCACTGTCAGCAAGTTTGCTGATAACACAAAGCTGGGAGGAGTGGCCGACACCCCATCAGGCCATTCAGTGGGACCTGGATGGGCTGGAGAGCTGGGCAGGGAGAAATTCAGTGAACTATAACAAGGGCAAGTGTAGAGTCTTGCATCTGGGCAGGAAAAACCCGAGGTACCAGTATAGGTTGGGGACTGAGCTGTTGGAGAGCAGCATAGGAGAAAGGGACGTGGGGGTCCTGATGGACAGCAGAATGACCATGAGCCAGCAATGTGCCCAAGAAGGCCAATGGCATCCTGGCGTGGATGAGAATGGGGGTGGTTAGCAGATCGAGAGAGGTCCTCCTCCCCCTCTGCTCTGCCTTGGTGAGATCGCATCTGGAGGTTTTTGTCCAGTTCTGGGCCTCTCAGTTCAAGAAGGACACTGAAATGCTGGAGAGAGTCCAGCGCAGAGCCATGAAGATGATGGAGTGGAACATCTCCCTGATGAGGAAAGGCTGAGGGAGTTGGGTCTCTTTAGCTTGGAGAAAAGGAGACTGAGGGGAGATCTCATTAATGTCTACAAATATGTGAAGGGTGGGTGTCAGGACGAAGGAACCAGGCTCTTCTCAATGTCATCTAGTGATAGGACAAGGGGCAATGGGTGCGAACTGGAACATAGGAGGTTCCACATCAATATCAGAAGGAACTTTTTCACAGAGAGGGTGATAGAGCATTGGAACAGGTTCCCTAGGGGGGTTGTGGAGTCTCATCTGGAGACATTTAAAACCTGCCTGGATATGTTCTTGTGCAACTTGACTTAGGTGATCCCGCTGTGGCGGGGGGATTGGACTTGATGATATTTTGAGGCCCCTTCCCATCCATAATGTAATGTTCTGTGATTCTGTTGCACTTGCACACGCATGGACATGCACACCAACACCAAGCCACAGTGTCCACCAAAGATTGCACAGCCAGGGGGCTGGGTGGTCAGCTGAGCACTGCCTACATCCCCCACTTGCGCTAATGATGGTGTGATAAGTCACAACAGCTGTGGTTCTACTCCCCGGTAATCCAGACTGGCCTCAGTTACGTTCACTGCCTGCAGCCTCACCTACATGGCTCCATCAGCTACTGCTAAACCAGGAAATTTGTAAAAACTATATATAAATAATCCAAGAGAAAAAGTTCAAATTAACATCAACTCTGCATTTAGTCACCAGAGAACCAGTTTTACAAATTTAGTCCACCTAGCTTCTCCGTAAGCAAAGTCAGGAAGGTTGTCACACTGACTATCACTGTTCAGAGGAACAGAATACTTGACCCAGGCTCAAAAACCCCAAATTCAATAAACCCAAGTTTGAGAGCCTTGGAATATCTAACAATTGATTCATATTCTTGACTACTTTAACCTTTTCCCTACAAACTTCCAAACATCAGAAAGGAGAACAAGTCATGGGTTGCCCAGGTGGGTTGTGGAGTCTCTTTCTCTGGAGGTGTTTAAAACCTGCCTGGATATGTTCCTGTGCAACTTGGTCTAGGTGATCCTGCTCTGGCAGGGGGGTTGGACTGGATGATCTTTCAAGGTCCCTTCCAATCCCTAATGTGCTGTGATTGTGTGATTCTGTGAACTGTGATTAAATGGAGTCTAAACTGGAGCACACTTAGTCAACTTAGGCATTTTATTTCCTCTTAAATTCCACTCCCAACGGATCCTTTGGCACACAATGCTCAAATAAAGTGAAAATCCCGCCGGATTGCTTTGGGAAAACTTGGTTAGAGATTTTCAGAAATATGTTGGCTCAAAACAGTGTCCACACCACCAGCAGACAATGACTCCGTTCTGGCTGCAACAATATTAGTTCTTAATAACTTTAACAAATGTAAGCATTCTATTAACTGAAAAAAAAAACCACCAACCGAAATCCATAGATTTGATCCACTGAAAACTATAGCAAAGTAAATATACAGGAACATAAAAGCTTTAAAAACTCCATGTCCGCATTAGAAAAATTATGGAGAGCTCCAGAAAGCAATACATGAAGGTCCAAGAGTAAGTATTCAGACTTGCTGCAGTGCCTTTCACAGTCTGACTGTTTAACAGCATTGATATCCATAACCATTGGACAGACTGAAACGTGAAGATGGCAACACATGGCAATAATTTTTGGATATCTAAAAGGGCACATCCATGGGAGATGCACCATAGAGGAATACACTGCACTTTCCCTGGAACCTCATCTGTCCAGGCTGAAGAGTGCACCATGAGGGGCACTACTACAGACGTCACTAATTTCCATTTAAAGTCAAGTGGACCAAGCACCCAAAAATCTCTCCTTATGCTAAAGCAAATAGGACCTGTTTCATCCCAGCAAATTTAGCATCCCTTCCCTAGGTGCAGTTTGAAACAAGCAATGAAGTTTTCACTTCTCAACAGAAATGAAGGACCAGCTTGTTCATTATCTATGTTTTTCATAGGCTGCTAGTGCCCAGATATCGGCCCTCGTGCAGGGTGACAGGAAGAACTCTGACAATTACAAATACCTTCCGCAGCCGTATCTCTTTACTCCACCAAAGAAGTAGGGAAGGTATCAATGAGAAATGAAGAAACCAATACTGCAAGTTGCAGTGTCTTTCTAGAAGTTGCCAGTTGCCATCAGTGTGCCAGACTCTGTTCCCATGTGCCCTCGGCAATGAAGGTTTCTTAGGATCTTTTAGACTGAGACCAAAGAGAATCAAGACTTTCCACAGCCTTTTGGTGTAACCTCATGATAAAGCCTCCTGCACTGAGGTTCAACCATCCATGCTGAGCTTTCTTGGTTAATGTATGTTGTTTAGCTCATGCCATTTCAACCAGCGAGTGCAAGGGAAGCTTTCCATGAGCCCAGCAGAGGCAGAACTGGATGTGCAGTGACAGTGATCAGATAAAATTAGAAGCTGTGACCAGGACTGTAGAAGAACAAGCAGAAGCTGTCTGGGTGTAGGCTGCATCAAAGCAGTCCTCGGGCACCTTTCTCTTTGCACGTGGAGAGCCTGCGTACACAACAAACCACTGTGAGCTGTCTGTCACCCACACGTGAGGGACACCTTCCCTTGCTGCAGGTATTTTCCACTTACCTTTCACAGTCTCTTGGTCTCACTTTGCTTCAGAACAATCAAGACACATCTAGGTACCCTGTTTCTTACAGGGTGGGGGGGTATTCATATTAAATTCACAATATGAAACAGATTTCTTAACAAAATAATTCAAGTCACCTCTCTGCTCAGATAAGACCGTCCGAAATAAGAAAATAAGGAAACCCAAGACATAAATCAGATCACAGAATTTAAGATCCCGCAGTTTATTGATACTAATTCTTTGTATGCCGATTTTTTCTGTTTTTACTCCCCTACATGCACTGTAGTAGACCTTGATCTTCAGTCTTGTGGCCAAGCTGACTTCAGACATTTAAAAAGATGAGATGCTGTTTATCTTGACATGAAGTCCACGTGGCAAAGGAATTGAAATATTGACATATTACAAATGCAAAAGTACAAAACAAAGCCAAGGCAGAACCGAACCTTCCCCACATCATGCTTCCCAGAGTGGGCTTTGTTTGCCATTAGTGCAGATGATTTATATTCCATGTCTTCTCTGTGCTATTCTGATTTAAACATAATTTTTATTTAACTACCCTGCTTCCATGGGGACTTCTTGTTTAAATTCCATTCACAACACAGCTATTTCTCTAAATTACATCGATGTGAGGATGAACTAATCTTATCAGGATCACTGGACTAGCATGACACTTAATACAGGGTTTTTCATTATTTTTACTGTGACATGACTTACATCAAGCCTATTTACAAACACTAAACTGGTCTGAAGGAGATTCTCATCAGCCAGACAGGTTGGCAGACAGACTTGACAGCAGAAGCTCAAGCAATTGCTTATATCTCTGCATTAGGAAACACAAGAGCAACAGCAGAAATGAAACACCCAGAGCTATTAACAAAAGCTCAAGTGGCTAAAAAAAATAAATTACACAGTTGGGGATGTACAAAATTACCCAGCTAAACTCGAGTTCAGAACGAGAAAATCACAGAATCACAGAGCAGCTAAGGTTGGGAGAGACCTTTGAGATCATCACTACAACCTCCCTGCCATTTGCACAGACCCTTCTAAAAAGAGGACAAGATTTTCTCAGCAGAAATAAGATTCAAGGCCTCAAACCAGCATGATTTAATGTTTCTATATAGGTATAGATTGGCAAAATACAACGACAGCTAGAAAAGAAGTGATCTCTTTCATAGCAAAAACCAGGAACATGAGGGGTTGTATTTTGTAACTGTTTTGTACGAGAACTGCTCTTGGACACCCACAGAAGAGACTGCACTGTTTGCTGCTATGCTCTAAAAATTACGTTCTCCCTGCACCTCAGTCAGAAACGCGCTAATACGCAAGCGAGGAAATGTATTAGAAGACTTATGTAGTTATTAACCCACTTCTGCATCAGATACATGCATGGGGTTTCCTCTACCTTCCCCCGCCCCAGCTTTCTTACACTAGGGGACTCATCCTTTTTCCTGCAAAGCAAAAGGAAAGCCAGACCTAAGGCAGAATACTCTCTAAACCTCTGTTCTCCAATATTTCACAGTTTACAGTCAAAACAGGATTCTGAATCTCTAGAGCAGCCAGGACCGCACGGGTTCTATTAAAAATCTCTCTAATGGCACTGCCAGCAGGAGAGAGATAACAATCCCACTGTTTACAATCCGGAGCAGCGAGCGAAGCATTATGGCAGAAGGAAATACGGCTGGCAGACTAATTGCCTAGTTTTTGCCTTATTAAGGGGTGGGGGAGAGAGGACAGGAATTCACTGGTGCCCTTTAAGTTTCCTTGAAATAATTTGGCTCTCTGACTGCTGTGCTGCATAGCCAAGCGATAATGTTTTAAAACATCAGACTGCTTCTCAAAACAGATTGCCCTTGAAAGATGAATGGGACAGCCTCTCAGCTGCCCTCTCACACCCTTCCCATCACAGTCTAATTCAAGAAAGGGGTGGGGGGGAAGCTAAATTCACTAGGTATGCAAGGTAAAGCTTGTTCATTACATTGCAGTTTTTGGCAGGTACTGACTTTCTGTGCTTAAACCCAAGGCATCCAAACCAGCAGCGATTTCATACCATGTGCTCCAAGTAAAGGTCTTCAAATAGTCCTGCAGTCAAGCCATGCCTGGCCGGAGTTGGGTTTTTGTGTGGTTTTTTTCCATCCCCAGTTCCCCTTTGAAAGCAGGTGAATATCAATGAAACAAAAATATCGTAATCACATTCATTTACTGCACACAGCATGAAGACTGAGAGGCCATTAAGTAAAATTGCCGACAATAGCTGTTGTAGTAACGCAGAAAGCTGACCAGACAAAAACAGGTTGTTCTTTTGATCAATAACAATTTCCTCTTGCAAGTTTCTGCCTGTATGTTTTCACTGGAAAAAACCAAAACAACCCTTCTTTGAAACAGTCAGTCTCCAGTAGAGAAAATAAATTATTTCATTTTAGTAGGGTGTAAACCTTCTCATTTACTAGACATGGGAATCGGAAAGTGTTCAAGTTCATTGCAGTAAGATGTGAGAGGAGCAGTCACCTTGGCTCCACAACACCGTTAATTATAGGCACACACATTCCCCTTCATCTCAAGTCCTTAGTTTCTTTTATCTCCCTTAAACACACTTTGGGATTTACCTTTCCAAATGAAAACACATCTGAACTGCCAATCTACTCTTGCTTCTTAAAAATCTTCGCATCACCATTAATTTCTGCCCATTCCCCCGGTGTACCTGTGTGCATCTCATTGCTTCCTCTTCAGAACACACACAGACAGGGAATTTCAGAACAATTTGTTAATTTACATGTCAGATGAATACCATTCGGCTCAGGTCAAATAACAGAATACAGCAAGAGCAGTGCTTGGCATCCAAGTCAAACCTTGAGTCAACTAACTGCCTGCAGCAAGGCACCCCAGTCCCACAATGGGCACCACGGTCCCACGATGCAGGCATCACTTTTCCCAGCATCAAAGGGGCAGGGCACAGCACCACATCTACCAGTCTCCTTTTCCTTTTCTAAAGCCCACTCAAAATTCTAATTTCTATCAAGATGTTTGATGGCTGCAAGAGTAAAGGGCCTCAAGCTGCACCAGGAGAAGTTAACGCTGGACATCAGGAAAAACTTATTTACTGAAAGGGTCACCAGGCCTTGAAAAAGGCTGCCCAGGGAGGGGGTTCAATCACCATCCCTGGATGTGTTTGAAAGTTCTGTAAATATGGAGCTTAGGGACATGGTTCAGCATTGGGCTTCATACAGTTGGACTTGAGGATCCTAAAGGTCTTTTCCAACTGAACTGACTTGTCCATGAAGTGTGCTAAATGAATTCTTTCAGGTGAGAAACATGACCTAGCTTCAACTGCAGAAAAGTGACATTTTCCAAGATGCACCTTTCCATCCTGCAGTAAAACGAGCCTGTCAGCAAATCAAACTTGATGCGGAACTTCAAGGTGACTGTGTACTTCACCAGCACGGAAACAGCGTTTATTTACAGCGATACATAAAACAAGCACCCCGTGCTTCTTGTAGGCATCTTAACATCATTTAATAGGAGCATTTTGCAGCCTTAGCACTTTGTAATGTGTTAACAATGCAGAGTAGATTCTTAAAAGACAAATAGAAACTATTAATATTTTATGTGCCAAGATCTTTAGAAGTCTTTGGGACTATTGATTATGTAAAACCCTTTTAGTGGTATTTTGATCTTAAATAGCTGAAAATAACTGCAAAGAGATTCAAGCTAAGTACTAGCAGTTCTGAGAGCAAGCAGTTCTCAGCAGTTATCACTGCTGATAATGAACTTTGCATTTTAGAAACTGCTAATCAGTAAACAATCAGTAACCACAAGGACAGTTTTATTCAAACATCATGTTTCAGCTTGTATTTGGTTGATTTTTTTCTTCTGATTTGAACATGTTTGAGTCCAGGTCCTTCCAGCAGTACAGACCAAAAGACGACTGTAAAATTTATGCATGAGTTTTCTTACCATGTCATTTCTGCTTGCTTGCTTTCAGAAATTGCTGGGTTTATACTAGTGTATAACGAGGAAGCTTGAGACACCTGAAATATGGGGTAAAACTCTGAAGGTGACAGTTTCAAATCCCCTCAAAGTGCACAGTTTTCTGGAAAAGTTGCTCAAAAAGAAGAAAAGCAATGCATAATTTTTTTGTCTAGAGGGTTAGAAGGACCTGCTCGAAGCAAGGAGGGGTATTTACAAAACCAACATGAGAGGAAAAGATACTAATTTTTGTGCCAGGTAGTTTTACTGTTTCCATTGCTATTAATATGTCAACCATAAATTGGAGACATTTAGTGAATCACTACACGCAAGAAAGGAGGCAGCCTAGCACTCCAAGCAGCAGGGCTTCCCTAGAGCTTGTGCCAAGCTGTTAGGAGAGCAGTGAATCCAAGTGCTTTATAAATATTTCTGCAGGACTGCAAACACCCAGTTCAGTGGGGAATATCTGTGTACACATCTGAGATACAGAAGCCAACACAACAGTAAACAGGAGGAAAAGCTCTCTGTGCTACCCAGAAGTGTCTCTGTATCAAATGCTACCTCAGGTGTCCGTTATGCACCTATTCTGCACAATTAGGTACTAGAAACTACTAAGTACCAGCACTAGTTCTATTCATACTGGGTATTCCCAATGCTAGGTCCAGCTTCTGGTAACGTATCCTCATCAACAACTTGGCACCAGCTCCAAAATGCCTGGAAACACTTGGGGTTTTAAATGCTGAGACATTCTAGGACTCTTCTTCTGCCAGCTGTCAGTCAATAATGGCCAGGCTAGGAAGGACCATGCTAGAGGACAACATATACCACATCCACTTGATCATTGCAGTGACCCTTTACCCACTACCATCTGTACCAGTAGCTATGTACCCATGCATCTCTGTCCTGGGATAAACATGCACAAGATAGATTGTAGATATTCAGAGACCATCAACATGATGCTGCATTTCCCCCCAGGAAATACATCTTCCACTGGCTGCCAAGACCACACAGTGATCCAGGGCTACACAGTGACTGCTCACACTCTCCTTCACACCAACACACAGGATCTTATAAGGATAGCAAGTCATACCAACCTCTCCACAGTGGAGAACATCACATCGCTTCTTACACCAAGGATTTTGCCACCCTGCAACAGAAAACTGTCAAACATGGAGACCACATCTTAAAACAGCAGATGTGGCAGGTTCAAACTCCATGAAAAAGCAGGAAAGGACTTCACACAAGGCAAACACGGGGGAAACTCTGACTCATGCAGTCCTATCACAGACACAAGCAAAGGGGAAACTGTGCCACAACAATCCAGCGGCATGCAGGGTTTCCCATATTATTGCCAGGTCTCTTGCTCCCAGTTTGTTATCATAGAATGACAATTTCTTTGGTTGGAAGAGACCTTTTATTATCATCAAATCCAGCCTTTGACCCAGCACTGCCAGATCACCTCTAAACCATGTCCCTCAGCACTAACTCTATCTTCTTTCAAACACCTCCAGGGATGGGGACTCCACCAGTGCCATGGACAGCCTGTTCCAATGCTTGATAACCCCTTTTGTGAAGAAATACTTCCTAACATCCAGCCTAAACCTCCCTGGCACAGCTTGCAGCCACTTTCTCTGTTCCTATCACTTCTCACCAGAGAGAAGAGCGGTCCACATCCTCACTCCAACCTCCTTTCAGGTAGTTCTAGAGAGTAAGTCAGTCTCTCCTCAGACTACTTTTTTTGAGACTAAAAATGTCCAGTTCCATGAGCTCCTCATATGACTCGTGCTCCAGACTCTTCTTCTCTGGACACAGCCCAACACCCTTCTTATAGTGAGAGGCCCAGAACTGAGCACAATATTGAAGGTGTGGCTTCAAATACTACAGCCCTTCCTTGCCAGTGTTCTGTTAGCATTTTCACTCATAAGCTATTGCTAACAATTGCAAAATTATCTCCTCCTTAATCAGTTGTTCTGGATTTCAGATGCAACTCACAACATAAATTTAGCTGTACCAAGTGTAAAATGTTATCTATTTGTGTTTACACAAAGGACTATTCATTTCACATTCAGGATCTAACACACAGATAAACCTTACTGCAGAGGCAGAGCAGGGAAAGCTAGCTAAATAAAAGACCTCAGGATACTGAACCAATTATATTGCTCTTGCAATATAGGTTTTTTTACCAGCAAAGCTCCTTTAGCTCCTGTAAGGAGAAATAATTATTTTAATGTGACAGGTGGAGCAACAACAGTTACAACATTTAAAGGCAGCTGCAGAGCTTTCTCAGCTCTGTGCATTTGATCTTCGAGTCCTCGGTTATGGCAGGCAGCAGCACAATTTGTCTTGAATAAGCACTAAAGGACCAAAGGAAGTAGGGCAGTTACTCTCTGGTGCAAAGAGGACTACTGGAGGTATTACAAACTCAGCTCAGAGAAGGCAAGACACAAATACACCAGTCTAGTTCTGATTAGGTGAGTGTCTCACTGAACAAACATTTTAATAACACTCAGATCATCAAGGCCACTCATGTTCCGCAATCACAATTATATCACAGAATATTAGGGATTGGGAGAGACCTCGAAAGATCATCTAGTCCAATCCCCCTGCCACAGCAGGATCACCTAGACCAAGTCACAAAGGAACATGTCCAGGCGAGTTTTAAACGTTCCCAGAGAAGGAGACCCCACAACCTCCCTGAGCAGCCCGTTCCAGTGCTCTGTCACCCTCACTGTCAAGAAGTTCCTTCTTATATTTATGTGGAACCACCTATGTTCCAGCTTATACCCATTGCCCCCTGTCCTATCACTAGATGACACTGAGCACAACCTGGTTCCATCCTCCTGACACCCACCCTTCACATATTTATAGACATTAAATGAGGTCACCCCTCAATCTCCTCCAAGCTAAAGAGACCCAGCTCACTCAGCATTTCCTCATAAAGGACTTGTTCTACTTCCTTCATTATCTATACAATCAGTTATCAAAAGGATAGCATCTTCATCTCAAAGTGACAGTAACAGGCACCTGTTCAAATGGGCATCTACATATTTTACTACTCACTAGAAAAGCATACATAGTCCCTCCATTAGCAGAACCATCAATGACTGTCAGTGATCAGTTTGCTTCTACAGCTAATAATTGTGTGTGCAACAGACCACACCAAGACCAAGTAACACAGCCAGCCTTTACACTTTTGTTAATACGAGCAAGGAAACCGTAGAGAAAAGTACACACAGCAAACTGTAACCACCACAGCAACGAAGACCGCAAACAACTACAACCAGTACCAGCAGGAAGAGATGCAGTTACTTGAAAACAGGAAAAAAAACCTGCTGAAAAAGTCTTTAACTTGACCCATCCACAGCAAGAACAATCCACTCCAAACACACTTTGCCAGCTTACAATCACTGGAGCTAAGTGACTTTACAGAAACTTCACAGTTCAGTTAGACATCTATGACCAGTGACCTATTTCAACTACTTAATTTGGGTTTGCTTTTCATCACTAAGAACACGACTGAGCTTAATTTAAAGCTTAGAAAAGTTAATCTTAACTCTACGCTTCTCTGTCATGTTCTCAATGAACACTTATACAGCTGGTGTGAGTATGTAAAACAAGGGGTTAATTTAGTATGGAAGGAAGTTTCAAAAAGCCACAAACTTTTGGGAAGCCACAACCCAAACACCTCATCACACAGTGATGAGGCTTTCTTCACAAAGGTGGGCTCTACCACTGAGAGGCTTCTGCACCAACCCTGGGATCACAATTGTCTGGGCACAGAAGAAATGTAGGAAAAATATCATCGAAGATACTAGACTTCCTAAAATGTGCAGGGAGAAGCAGGGCAGTCTGGGCACTTTTCTATTTTTAAGGCATAGTATCCGACTCCCAACTGTATGTGTGGTTTACACAAGTGGAGATGTCCCTCTTCACTCAAAAGAAAGAGTTGAAGTATTTTGAAGAATAAACTTAAATGACAAACATTATTTTCATTGCAACTATAACCTTTAAAATAATTAAGAACTTAATTGCTGAGCAACTGTCCAAATCTTCCAGTGACACTTGAATGAGGCAGCAACAAGCTACAATTTCTTTATTTTTTTTTTAAAGCTTATTCTTCCAGTATTTGGAACAGCTGGTAAAAGTAATCATTTGGCAAGACCTGCCAAGGGCTAAAACAAATAAATAAGTCTATTTGCTATGGTTGATTACATCCTTTAAACCAAACTGAAAGGCTGAAACACACAAATATTTATAAAGGAATGGGGGGTTGGGGTTGTACTTTCAAGTTGGGCAATGACTGTGTTTGTGTGTATCTGGGCATACTGCACACAGCAGCTTGGTGCGCTGTTTGCGTATCCTTTCTGTTTTACACTCCACTGTTTAAGTACTTTCAGAGATCCATCTTCATTTCCTTTTCTGGGCCCAGGCAAAGACACGTCTCAGTGTATGGCCACCGGCTACATGTGCCAGTAACTGCATTCCCTGCACTGTTCGACAGCCCCTCAACTCAAACTCATCTTCAAAACTTTGAGCTTGACCTAACATTACCTTGACCAAAGGTGGGTTCAGTACATGGTCAGACTGAAGGTCAGGAAAGTGTTAGATTGGCACAATATGCTGGTGAGAAGAGTGGTCTCAAATCCCACCCATCATTCACAGAAGCGGAGCCTTGAATCTCAGCGTCTTCACAACATACTGAAACTTAAGAGTCCTGAGCAGAGGAACTACAGCGTTCAGTTTCCCACTAATTTAGATTTTGTGGTTGACACTTCTGGTGTCCAAAAGCTTTCCCACATGCAAGCTACTTAGGGCTTGGGGTTTTTTTTCCTGTCTAGAAGACAAATTAACTGTTAACACTTTCATATTGAAATTACTCCCTGCAAAATTAAGGGAGTGCTGTCCTTCAGTCCACAAAAGCCCAAATGTTACTCTCATTCTGAAACCAGGCTGATGATGCTTATGAGCCTGGCCTCTGGAACACAGGATCCCCACATGTACAAAACATCTACCAGGCTTAAATGAAAGGATGTAGAAAGACAAGCGCTAATTAAGGTCTGATGTGGTTTCTCCATGTGCCATTACCTAGCCATGGAATTCCAGGTATCAACTGACCTATGGAATTTGGAGGTACCACAAAAACCTTGTTTCAGAGTATTTATGGACTAAAATCTTGTAGAAATGGTTACAATGCAAACCTGAGAAGCAAGTCATACATTAAGTGGTTCTAGATACAGAGCTGTACCTTTGTGTACATCGTCCCAGTATTTTCAATGCTACTTTGTCAATTAGTCATTCTCATCACTCAAAGGTCTAGAATGAAGATGCAATAACAAATTAAGAAAGAATTTGAGGAGTAAATGTTTTAATTTAACCTCAAAATATCCAACATTTGCATCAGTGTAACAGACAGCCCAGAAACCACTTGTCCTGGCTTTTCCTAGGAGCACACAAACTTTGGCCCTATCCGTAAACTACCCCTCACCACAAAACAGCGAAGATGCAAGGACTGTGTTAAAGCAGAAGAAAACAGCCATAAAAAAATCTAATGGGAAACCTGATGGCAGTACGTGATCAAAATGTAGATTAATTGATTAAAAGTCCAAGCTACCTTTTAAAATGCACAGTCCTACAGGTGGTTCTCACCACAGACAGATATGGCAGCTACCACCCATACAGGTCAAGCAAGCAGAAGACACTTTTTTCTATCTAATGGCTTTTTTGTTACTTTCACTCTGTATATTTTAAATGAACTCATAGTACCAAAATGGATCTCTTTATGTGGTAAAATAATATGAACAATAATGCACATAAGATTTTCTACTAGAAAAGTTAACTCTAGTGCAGCCATCTGAGTGCTCAAACTGGCAACATACTCAGTGCTTACTTTCCAGTGGCATCACATGCACTCTGTGAATTCACTAAGACAACAAGGGATGTCTTTTTTTAAAAAGTCACAATCAATATCACAAGTTAGCAATTGTCTATCTGATAGAGAACATTTTCAACCAAGTATATTTGAGAATAAGCTATTTACATGAAAAGGCAAACCACAGCCTCCCAATATCACCTTCAAAGCGATGAGACCATCATGCCATCTGCTAACACAGTGCTACACACCACTTCTGATTTCCAAATCACTGTTGAACTTGTTCCTGCGCACAACAGTCATCTATTTAATGAAAGCAGGAATCTTTCTGATGGAAAAGCCTACTGTTTTATGGCTGATACCACCTTTCCTTTCAAGGCTGCAGTGAGAAAAGGGAGTAAATTGAAGTCCTTCTTCAAGGTCGTTTGCATTTCTTTGTGTAAAGGTTTTCACCGTGGTGTGAATGAATGTTAAAAAATAATTTACTCTCTTCCTGTAGCTCTGCATGAGCACACATTCCAGCATAGAGCAACTCCAGCGCAAACTTCTCCAGTACTTCACAAAAGGGTCAAAGCACTTCAAGGCACAGCAACAGTCCTGTTTCATTGAATTTGCATCCCTGCCATCATCAAGCCACATTTCTTAATTTTACTGAAATATTCCTGCCTTTTCTCTGTTGGCCCCAGCTTTTATCTAGAGCTTCTCCAGATACAAATCTCCAGCATTACTGGAGTGAACAGATACCCTTCTCCCACCCAACCACTTACATCACCAAAGGAATCATCCCCTTGATTGCCCTAACAGTACATTAGCAGTTAAATATATATATAGTACCACTTAAGCTTTCCTGCCTGAAAGAGCAGATGATGCCCACTCAAGCAGCTTTTCCACACTCAGATCCCCCCATCAATTTCACTGCAAATTCCCCACAGATAACAACTACAAAGACTGGGCTCCTGCAAACATTTATAGCACAATTCAGCACAGCAAGTGAAGTAAGCATTGACGCAAACCAGAAAGAATACAAGTTAAACATGTGAGGCCTTAGCCACATGATCAGACATTAATATACACACATAGATGTTACCTAAACCATGACACAGCTACAGGCTCGGCATGTAGAAGTTTAGCAGTCAAACATGTAAATATTAGCAAAGCTACTGCTAACATCATTTCAGGAAAAAAAAAGGAGTGGGAAACCAGCACAGATGACCTAAGTTAGAGTGCATTTCTCTTGAGTAGATATGCTGAGGTACAGGCTATTTCAGAAAGAAAAAGAAGCATTAAAATTCAGGTTAAATGCCATCAATAAAAACTAAAAAAGACCAACTTAAGGAAGCATAGTGACTTGAACAGCATCCAAGCAAGAGAACAGCACCCATCTTCTAATTTCCAGCCATCAGCTTTACACACTTCACACACTGCCTGAGAGATAAGTATCTAGTGCACACACCGGCAATTTCAAGCAGTTTTGCCTAAAAAACAAGATTTCCAAGCTGCAGTCATCTCATTTTTACAACCATTTGCTATCTCTACTGCTTTATGATTTGACATTTAAAGGGATATATGAGGCATCCGGTGATTTAAAAGGTTTTCTTCCTCACAGTAAAATCTTTACAAAGTATGCTGCTGCGTTCACGCACCCATATCTCAGTCACTATTCCCTGGGAAATGCTAGAAATGAACCTAACGATCTGACGTCCTGCTCCCCTAATGGCATAAAAATAAAACTGTAAACTACTACTTACGTACTTGCTTTTCCGAAAGCAATAAACGAATTGCAATGTGTGGAGTGAATTGCATTAGTTCCTTAATTAGATAGTCTTTTCCCATTACCCCCAGAACTGGTATTTGATGCAACAGCAGTGTGCACAACACGTTATTAATCACTGTCAACAATGTGAAAGGTTGCAGAGATAACTACTCATCATCAGAGATTCTGGGCACGTGGCCAAAAAGAAGAGGAACACAAACTCACGGATATTAAGTTATCATCAATGGTTATGAATAGTTTTTGGCTTCCAAGGTTCAACACTCGAACATCTGACACACACTGCCTAGATGTGCCTCATGAAAGCCCCGATTTCAAAGGGGTTTAACTGCATCATGGTACACGTGGCAATGACTGACATGGTGCTGGGCTGCAGACACACAATGAGTTCAGACACTGCAATCTAAGACCCGATTTTGATCAATTTGTTGAAATGCACAGTCATGTTTCCCTTTCAAGCGTGAAGGATGAAGCTCAACTATTAAACAGTCACGATGTTGTTTTATGTTATCTTTGACATGACCTGCAAAGGAGACAACACTGCGTCACAAATGAAAACAGTCTTTATCCAGCCATTACACAGAAATCACAATTGACTGTTTTTATTATTTAGATGCCTAAGCTGGAACCCACATTCCAGTTTAGTAAGAATGGATACTGGAATAGAAATTAATCATACAAAAAGCACTCTAGATTACTGATCTTAACTGGCAACAAAAGATAACATTAAAGTTCGTTATAAGAATTTACTTGCAACAGAGTAATTTCAGGCTATTGTTCTCTTTCAGAAAGCAATCAGTCATGCCAAACTCCCAAAAGAATTGGGTATGATAGCTGGAAACCCTTGAAGTTTGCTAAAGACACACGCGAGATTCAAGGAAACATAATGACATCCTGTCATATCCTCCAAGGACCACACTAAGAGCCTTTGCATTGCCTCCCTTCAAAAGGCACATCCCCAACTGGTCAGCAAGGGCAGCAGTTAGAGCACGCTCTGGAGCACTTCATGCAGCATGAGGCTCTTAACAGTGTATATTGAGTTCATCAGGGGTGGGAGGTTGTCTTACTGACCCCAGGAGCAGATGCGAGCCTGATAAACCATGAGGTAAATGAAGTGTGTACACCAGCACTCACTGCTGTTTGCACAGTACATGCCTGGGCTAAGGAAGAACAGACTGTGGTCCCTTAAAAATTCCATGGCTTAGACACTCCCGCTCAGGCACGACCCACTTTAAAAAAAAGAATAAGTTTGCTGTGTTCTGAATATTTGAAGGACACCCACTGGAAAGGGCTTGCTGAATCATAATCACAGAATTACTGTGGCTGAAAAAGACCCCTGAGATCAAATCCAGCCCATGACCTAACACCGCCACATTGGCTAGACCATGGCACTAAGTGCCATATCCAATCTTTCCTTAAACACCTGTAGTTCATAGCAGAGGAATGAAACAGACCCTTATGCTACTCGCTTATCCAAAATTGTGAAATCTAGGAAATGGAGGTTTACTTAGACAACTAGTAAGACAGGCCAATTAGCATGTTTAATTGGTTCATACATGCGTCTCTTCAGAGACATTCAAAACATCTCAGACCAAAGCCTTCATCATAAAGATACCTTCCTGCAATTCACAGTCACCAGCTTTCGGATAACCTCAGCACTTCACAGGCTCTACCTGAGCTCAGCAGCTACACTGCTCATCCTGTTAATTCAAATTGTCAGAAAATAATATTCTGCTCTATAGAGAGGTGTGATTATACACACACAAATATCTAATAGCTGCACCTACAAGCTGAAAATACATTACCTGCAAGTCAGATAAAGTACAGAAGACTATCAACAAGCCCTTGTGTTTATGCCATTATTGATTACTATATATGTTAAGAAACCTGGATTTTCTGCAGTCACTCAACTGTCATTTGGAGGTCCCAAAATGCTTTGTGAACATTACTCCATGTTATAGATAGGGAAGAATGAGGCAGAAGTCTTTCATATTACCTTAGGAACTTTCTCACAAAAACAGGTCATGGAGAGCAAGAACTGAGTAGATTTGATTTGCATATTATCTTTCAACAACGTTGCCTTCCCAACTCCACGAGCAACAGTTACGACATGATCATTATGCAGTATGTATATTCTGGCTTATTACGATTCTACCAAAGCCATAAACACTTGAGATTCAGCTATTGCAAATACAGTGAATGATATTAGACAGCACACATCGAGATTGAAGGTTCCAAGCTCTTACAAAAGCAATCATCCTCTTATCTAGAGAGACTTTTGTCTGTATGTGTTTTGATCTATTTATTGCTTTACTGTGCTGTCCTGCCCTTACAGTTCATATGTAGTTTACAACATAAGATATCCTCCATAACCAACTTTCATCCTCTGCCACCTGGTCTATAGTGTCAAAGAAGGTACCTACATACCTTCCCTACCTCATAAATATTAGTGATTTTGTTCCAGTCCCAACACATACATATTATAACTAATCTTCCCAAGATCCTTTTAGTAAATCAAAAAGGAAGGAGTCTGATTTTTTAAACTTCAGATTATCCCCATTGCAGAGTTTGAGCTCCACGAGTGTGTGGTTTGGAAGGCAAATTAAAATAACAACAAAAAAGTACAGGAGACTCACAACAATGGAATGCAGTAAGTACTTAACTTCTCCAAGAATTAACCACCAATAACCATCACAGAAATATCTCTTCTGGTGTTCAGTGACTGTTTTCCCATTCAACAGAACATAAGCTAACAGCCAAAGCAACAGTAAATAACTCTCACAGGCAAGTAAGAGGCAGCTGATGCAGTTTTTACTCATTTCTAACATCTTATATTGGTTTTGATTCAAGCTGATATGGAAAGGACATGCTTCCAGTAATTGAGCTCATTTATTGTGAATCAAGTGGATCCAAAAACCAGTTCCTGATCATCTCACAGAGAATTCAACTACAGTCCAACTTCCTTACTCAAAATCTAGTAATTCTGTGATCCCTCCAGTTTCTAACCTCTTATTTCTGCTGCGGTCACAGGATTTACTCAGAAATACTGAATATCACTTGGTCTAGGTGACTCTGCTCTGGCAGGGGGATTGGACTAGATGATCTTTTGAGGTCCCTTCCAATCCCTAATGGTGATTCGGTGAGACTTGTGCTCAGTTAAGCTATAGAGGCCACATTGGCACAGGTCAGTGCCAGCAAGTCCAGCACCAATCCTGGTCTCCAGAGAATTCAACAGACAATGAAGCAATCGTGCAAAAAAGAAAGGAATTTTATTAAACCCTCAACCCAGAATAAAAAGGACACCCCCCCCAAGAAAAAAACAAACCCAAACCCAAACCAACAAACTGCACCACAATGCCTGGAGGAAAATGGGAGACAAGATAACGTATCAGTCTTTGGTGTAGATCAGAGACCTGGGATAAGCATGCATTTCAAAATCATAGAGGGGTCTATAAGCACCCTCTATCCTTCTGTCCTTGGAGACATGCCAGGTTCTCCTCACGAATCATCTCCTTGTCTTCTGGAGGCTTGCCATGCCTCCTTACAAGTCATCTTCTGGTCTGCAGACACCAGATTCCTGGCCATCCAGGACTGACCAGCTCTTCACACTGTAGCTTGGTCTGCCAACGTTGTCTCCTCCTGACTGTCCCAGACCCATAAATTCTTCAGTGTAGTTTATCCAGCAAAACACTGCTTGGGCAGGCCTGATCCCTCAGAGCCTGAACTGCATTCTCTAAAGAGAGCTAAACCAGGAAATTAGCTTCTTTTTATAGGGCAGCATTGTCCAGCCCCTGGGGAAAATGTCACCCTAGGGGTTAATGGGAGCATCTCTTAATGCTAAAATGCATTTTTTATTCATGAAAGCACAAATCCAATTACTTGAAAGTTTAAGCAACTTTCAAATAATAATAAGACTTAGAAAAAATTTTATTACCTCATTTGATAAAATAAAGCAAAATTCAATGAAGAAAATGTGGCATCTGATTTAGAAAAACTCAGAGAGGCACCAAAGTCACAGAGGCAACTCCATCTGCCTTGTTACATTTTTGGAGTAGTCGTATCAGATGCATGTTGTTTATCTAAAACAAACCCTCCAAGTTACTGAAGATCTGATAGTCACTGCTGTCATCACAATGTAGAACTGAAAGACTTTAGAAAATAAACTGCAAACTGAATGCTTGCAGCACATAGAGTTCTTGCTTTCTACCTATAAATGAGGTTTTTCATAACAAGCTTACCTTGTCTCGATCGATTTCTCAACTTACTCAATTATCGGATCTCAGAAGCTACTCCCCTGCCCCTCAGCTCCCTTGAAACAGCTCCTTTCTTAGCATAGACACTTGAAAAGCAGCTACACAACTCTGAGTACATATTTATTACCATCAATGTGCAATAGCCTCAAGAGACATCCACGCATCACACTCTGTTAGCGAATAAAGGAATCACAGTGTTCAAATCCGTGCTATTTTTTCCTAATGCTGCAAGGACAAGCTAATTTGTAAGCCAGATAATTCCTTTCTAAAGGATGAGTGACAGCATTATGTAAAAGAAGAAAAACCAGAAACCAAGACCATCCTTTCACGAACTTCTACTGGGAATGCTTCAGGAGCCTCCCAGTGACTGGTTTGGTTCCCATCAGGAGCCTCAGTAAGCTCTGAGGAATGGGAAAAAGTTCTGTGTAGGTACAATGGCCCCATCTCCCCTATAATGGTCTACATGTGCCACTTCCACCTCCAACAACGGTCCTCTGTCATGTTCTACCTCTGGGTTACTTTGCATCTGCATCAAGAACAGAAACAAAGTGTAAACTGTCTGACAGGATCAATTTGCAGTGCAAAAGTCAAAACACTCAGGTGTACTGTTCGTTCCAGTTTTTCTCTGCAAAGAAGAGGGGAAATGATGATTTACCTAGAAAACAAAGATTAGCAAGATGCTACAGCAGTACAAGGGGATTTCCTATTGGGAGGGTGAAATTCCAGCAGTCTCCTACCAGTTATTTCAGAATGGCACCAATGGAATCTTGAACAACTTTCTTCTGAAGTGTGGGCTTCCATCTGTAGCATGGCTGCTTTCCTACCAAGTTCTGTTACACTCTAAATATTCCTTTTAGCAATTCTTTGAAACTAACACATGAGCTTGACTGCACACACAGACATACAATGCTTTTTGAAGAGAAATGAACACATTCCTAGAAACACTTTTCTCACAGTTGCTAGAAGCTCCTTCACCTGCACTGAACCTACTATAGACCCACCAACTGCACCAGTAACCGTGCTGTGTCTGTAGTACAGGAGCTACACCTTAATGCAGAAATCCAGCTTCTTTGTTCAAGAATACGCTGCAACTTTGCTGCTACTTTAAGTTGTCTCCAATATTTGTTTCTCAATGTCATTATGAATTGCTGCAGTGTGCAAGTACAAATAAATCTGTACCACATCTGTCAGAGTAAACGATAATCAACCAGACAAAACCCTAATGCTTGGTGCCTAAAAATACCTGCTTCCAAATGCATGCCCATCTGTGCCTAATGCCTCCCTTTTCTGAAAGGCACTTGAGGTAGTCTTAGCTTTGCAGTATGCCTTACAATAAGTAAATGAGTCGGAATGACCAGACTGTTTCCTTCACGCTCCCTTTTCCCCATTCCCTTTCCTACCACTCCCTTCACAAGCAATATAAAAAAAACCAGTAGAACTCAGAGACATCAAATCTGCTTCCAGGCACAGACATCACACGAGGCAATATCTGACTGTCCAGTATGCATTTCCCAGCTACTTAAAGTCCCAAATAATTTAATAGCAGAGCCCCCACATTATTCCACATGACAATTACTTCAAAGCCAGAGGCCAGCCATTCGCATCATAATGAACATATTTCCTGAAGAGGTGTGCAGGAAACTGATGTGATAATGAGCTCTAGTTTGTATTACCAGAAAGTCACACTTGCTTTATAAAAATAATTACAAGCAGTCTCTAATGTTTACCTGCTTGTACTTCTCATGTCACACACTGAGAGACACCTGTCCTGTAAAACAAACAAGCACACACAGGACTGATTTTCACAATACCAAGTGACTTGAAACTTTACACAGGACTGTCTGCACGTGTGACAACGACAGAGGTGGGCTGGCTTCTGAAGGGGTGCATCGGGGGAACCGCATCCCACAGCACAGAACACACAGGCTTGGTACATCTCAACAACAGAAAGAACGAAGGAGATGCAGCCATTTGTGCTAAATCACTAAGACGGGAAGGACAGATGAGAGCTGTTTCACAGCCAAGGAAACATTTCCTAGAACACCTGGAAATCTAAGAAGTCTGAGGTAAATTTTTACAATCTAACCAGTAAGAGAGAAAACTGATTATTAGGCTGGGAGCTCCCCATAGCATCCCATAACCCATGTTTCATGCAAATGAAGCTGCTTCTTTTTGACATCAGAAGTTCACTTGATTTGGAATCACGTGCTTTTTATTCTCTAAAGAATATATCCTGCACAACATAGCGCTTACCTGTATTTCCCTCTTGAAATGTTTCCTTTCATTATGCACTGGCTTAGACTTCCCAGTCTTCAGACACACACAAAAAAAAGCACAAGGATAAATTTATAGTCAAGTGAAAACAAGTTTTATTAGCAATAACAAGAAGAAGAAAAACAACCTGTGCCAGCACTCAGCCGTGTGTTACAACAAGCAGCAAAGGCACTCCCTGCCCCCAACCCCAAACAGCAACTCTTGCCAGCAGTCACCCCAACAAGCAGTCCTGCAGAAGCAGAGAGGGAAGAAAAAAAACCCAAACACAACACAACAGGCAATAAAGACAAAAGTTAAAGGGAAAGGAAGAGGGAGACAAGGGTTTCACCAATTCCTGAGCACAGGAATCATGGCATCTTAACATGTGTACCCCAGCTAGCTCAATCAGTAGATGATGAGACTCTTAATCGCAGGGGCGTGGGACCAAGCCCCATGTTGGGCACCATTAATGTCACCAGTTGATCAGGTCCAGTACTGAGAATAACTACTTGATTTAGTTAATGTGCTAATATTCACACAACATCACCCCAACACACAAAAACATACAGAGATTATTCACACAAAACTGGGCAGAGCTCTGCTAACTTCTTCCCCTCAGGGGGAAAAAACGTCTAGCAGTTCTTCTCCTTGTGGACAAGTCATGTCCGTAGCTCAAGTCCATGCATCCTCTGCTCAGAGACAGCAGTTTCTTTATGGGTAAGTTCTTTGTTCCATGTTCTCCAAGCCAGTCCCTTGCTCCAGGGCATCATCTTCCATGAGCCACAGATAAAACACTTCCTCCATTTCACGACAGCATGGACTTGCAGACAAACTTCACTGGCACCTGAGGTTCCAGGCTCCCATCCTCTCCTCCATCACCACTACAGGATGCAAGATAGCTGATAGCTGCATGCTCAGCTCCAATGCTGTAAGCTTCATCTCCCAGCAAAGAAAAAGCTCCCCAGAGAGGAAACTGGTTCTTCCCCTCACCCCAATATGGTTGTTTGCAGAGGTACAACTGGCCTGAACTAAAGCTGGGGAGAGCTTACAATTCCAAGCTGCTTATTGAGAGTTGCCAAAGCAACTAACCAATCCCTCTTTGGCTAAGACCTGCCAAATTTCAAACTTAAACCACATTACCTCTGAAAATCCTTTAGGATCTCAGCTATCAAACCCTCACTTACACCACAGGATTTGCAAAACTAGAGTATCAGGCTCACTACCACACTGAGACATTGCTGCAGCACCAAGCCCAGTCGTGGAGTTTTCATTCTTCAGACCACTCACTGTCACCAGTGCCAGACATTGAACCCCAGTGCAGCGAAAGACAAGTAGAGCCAAGTAGAGAAGACAGCATTCAATACATAATACCAGCTCTCCACACAACACAACACTGACTAGAGATTTTCCACAAAAATCAAAGCGTCTGAATTTCAAAATATCCCACCTAGTCTGTGACCATTAATACTCAGAGTCATCCAATATAAGAACAATAATTATATCTAGTGCCTTAAGGGTTGGTTTAAAGCCCGTTGTCAGCAGCAGATGGAAGAAGGGCTGAATTTCTTCCCTACAACCAGCTCATGAATCATATTGTTGGAGTTCTCTGTAACATCAGATATTGATCAGTGCCACAGGCAGCAAAGCACACCAGATACTGTTGTAGGATTTGTTCAAGCAGATCACACCAGCATGTTCTTAATCCACCATCACAGAAAAGAGCCAAAAAAAGCTAGTTTAAAACTGGATGCTATGTAGATACACACATATGCAAGCCAGGAAGTTCTTGCAGGTGAGAGAACCATCAGGGGTGTCGGATCAAGTACTCTCCAGTCTCAAAGCTCACTACTCCTTTGGGACTGGAAATAATCAACTCTTCTGCATTCTGAAATGGTGCTGAATATGGCAATCATGTCAACCAATTTCTGCACAGCTTAATTTTAAGTGGCATCTGTGCTTACCCACTGTGTAAATATTTTTCCATACAAGCATTTTCAGAGGCAGGCTTTCTAGAATC
>JAOXOE010000441.1:3756964-3774277 GCA_028565055.1 Phoeniculus purpureus
AGTCATTCTGGAAGCACCTACAAGAATAACATTTTTCTCTCTAAATTCTGAAATCAATCCTGATCCTGTGAAATGTGTCAGATCAAGTACTCTCCAGTCTCAAAGCTCACTACTCCTTTGGGACTGGAAATAATCAACTCTTCTGCATTCCGAAATGGTGCTGAATATGGCAATCATGTCAACCAATTTCTGCACAGCTTAATCTTAAGTGGCATCTGTGCTTACCCACTGTGTAAATATTTTTCCATACAAGCATTTTCAGAGGCAGGCTTTCTAGAATCCTGCAACAAACACACAAGAACAACTAAGAAAATGCTTTCTACTTTTTAGTGTGTGCATTTGGCAGGGGGTGGAGGTGAAGGTGTTGTTTTTCAGGCTCTCCTGAAAATACTGGGATTTCTCCCCATGCTCTATTTTTGGTTAAGATAAACATCCAGAGTTGGCCACTCTTCTGAAAGCACCATCAGCAAGTTTGTAAAATGCATTAGACATGTTTAACAGAGAAGTCTTTGTAGTGTCATGTTTTATTCATAATTACTTCATTAATACATAGCCACAACATAAATAGCGGTTGTTTACAAATCTCATCTCCTGGTCAGCTTTACTCTCTCCTACCAACAGTGGCTTTAAGTTGCTGTTAATGAAACAACACTGGTTTTGCTCACAAGATGAGACTTTTCAAAGCCTACCGAAAGATTTAGGAAGCTACACTACACTATACTATGCTGCTCTGCTTACACTGGAATTTTTCCACATCTCTCCAACTCTTGATAAACCCTTTGGTCAAGGTAAAGCTAATTCCAAGATAATGAAGAAGAGAAATACTGTCTTGGTGACCTTCCTTCTCCAGTGAAGAAAGTGTTGTGCTGGAACAAAGTACCTTGTAACAACCACCAAGGTTCAAACAGGCATGACTGCAATGGACAGAAATACCCACTTATTTGAACCCATTTCTTAACCAAGAGCAGTTTAAGAGCGTTTCAGACAACACACCCAAAAATAAGTTTGTTTCAAGGACATCTTAAAGCTGAAAACTTAGGAGCTTTAAGGATAAGTCAAGTCTTGGACAGGTCACCAAGGCCCATCCACATAACTAATTCACAAAATCAGGTTTGTGAGAATAAGCTTTAAAGTGCAATTATTAACAGTCTTAGTTATAAGAATCAAAACATAAACCTCATAGCTAGGAGCTACGAATCTGACAGATTGTTATGCTTACAGAAGGTTTTAAATATTTGCAAAATGAAGGAGAAGTTAGGCTATTTTCTCAGTTCTCTTGGTCAGTTATTTTCACTCCATTTCTTTCTCCATAAAAGCCCAATTATCGAAACACCACCCAGCAGCCTGCTGCAATGTCACAGGCTAAGCCTTGCTGCAATTTATAAGTGGTTATACTTGAGTGCTTTTCACACTGGCTCAACGGCACAGCACCCACCGACTACATTATTGTCTCAGCACAAAAACCTACTAACAAATACAGTACTCAGCCAACACCTCCCCACTTTAAACAACACAAGTTCTCTGTATGAGAAGGTCAATACATGTGAGCCACTTCTGCTCTTTAAACTGACTTTGATAGAAAGGTAACAGCAAAGCATCCTCGGGCCAATCTGAAGTGCATCAATAATAACCAAGGGAAAGCGTAACACGGAACAAAGTGAAAGCTATAGCGTATGGCTTCGGTCGTGTGTATACTGATGACTTTCAGTAAAAACAAGTCAGGAAAGAAGACACCCCACAAAAAAGTGTTAGTCTGCTTTTAACGCCATCAAACTGCAGCTCGCACTGTCTTCATTAAAAAAATATTAGGAAGTTTTCTATCAAGCAGTAAGAGAGGAAAAGAAAACCAAAATCCAAACATGTACTGGAAGATCACCATCAGTTCTGCTTTACATGGTCCAGTGCCAGATCCACTATGCATCTGTGGCAGAGTGTTCAAGTAGCTTGAACTGACACTTCCAAGTCCAGGGTGGCAGCTTTTCTGCAGTCAAAAAGGAAAAAAGCCAACCAAAACTTGCACACCCCCACGCCCACCCACACCAAAAGCAAACAACAGCCAATAAGCCCTGTGAGGTACAGTACGAGCACGTTGCTTTCTGTGCCTCTGACAAGGAAAACAGTTCTCCCAAATCCTAGTCATCAGCTAGATACAAATCAATCTCTGCTTATCTTATGATTTTCAGTTTTTATTAGGACCAAAGGCTCAGCTGGACATGAGCAGGACAAGAGCACAGATGAGCATAAAATACACATTTACAGACATTTACAGACACCCCTCCAAAGCCTAAATTCATTTAACAATTATATTTTGCTCTTCACTCTGGCAAAGCAGCCAACGCTTCCGTCACTATAACTCACACACATTTCTGTACCATTTCCCACTAACTCAGAGCCACAGATCTGAATGAGAAATCAGGAAGAGTGGGAATGAAGGGGAATCAACTGAAGAAACATTCCGTTTCACTCATCAGGAGAGAACGCGTATAATCAGAACACAGAGCAGTAGTACACTTTTCATAAGACAGGATGATTTATACTGTACCTATACAGATTAATGTAGCAGCGGTTGACAGCGATTTGCTCAAGTCTCCACCTTTAAGATAAAAACCTCTGAATTTACTGGTCAGGAGCAAACATTCATCTTTGATATCAAAAGGATCCACACACAAACTCAACAAGTCTATAGCATCACCTGTATCACTTGTGTTTTTAAAGACCTTGTTCCAAAGGTCATAGATCCCAACCTATTAATATCACTGTTCCTGCTAATAAGCCTTCTACTTTCAGATGGTCAACTTACACAACTGTTAGCACCTGATCAAGGCTGTCAGTCACATATTACAAGCTGAGTGGAATTTGGCTGTGTCATTCCCACCAGAGCCAGCATAGCACTGAACCTATCTGCGCAAGTTATCCTGAACGTTAATACTTGAGTCCTTTTAAACTCAACCTAGAAAGATAGCACACTGATGAGTGAAAAGAACCTGTTTCTACTGATTTCAGCAATGTCACATACAGCCCAGTGTCTAGCTCTTGAAGACCAGCCAACACACAAAAAGCAGAACGCCACACCTCTGAAAAATAAGCACAAACACTGACTCTTGTTGCTTTAACTGAAAACTCTACTCAGTCTACACCTAGAAATACACTTACAACAACAGAAGGCAAATTAAGTTTTATTTCTACCCAACAAATATGAATCCAGCTTTCTATGGTTTACCTGGGAAAGACAGGCCAGCAGCATCGCTGACGGCTGTGCATACACACAGATTTTATATTTCTTCAAGAACACTAACCAGTGATTGTCTTTATGTCCATGAAATACACTGCTATAAAAAAAGAGAATGGATTTGCTCAATTTAAAATGAGCTTGGTCTTACTTCTTCCAGCACAAACCTCATTTACAATAACAGAAGTGTCTACTGATTATTCATTTTAATGGCCTTTGAGCAGTCTTTTTCCTCAATCAGAAATCTCACAATTCTAACCTTACCACCACCAACGTTTATATTACTATTCAACTCTAAGGTAACAACTGAGTTGCACCACTGTTTCTATTCCAAAATGCTTTTTCCCAGTAAACACAGGTCTTAGCAAAGCTCTCATCAGTAAACATCCCCTGGAAAATTCTATAGGAAATGAAACGCAACACTCTATTAAGACTTGTTTTGCAAACAGAAGTGAGAGAGAGATCCCCCGAGCATGCAGAGTCATTAAAATGGATCTTACATATATCATTATAAATTTAATAACCTCCATGACGGCTAGAGTTCAAGTTAAAATGGATGTCAGCAAAGCATGACCAATTGATGTTATCCCAGCTGCCACTGAGCCTCACTTGGGGTTTCATTACACATTCAGAGGCCCCGGACTACACGTGCACCAAACACTCAGCGCCAGGAGCAGATGGGAGATGTATGCTTCTATACCGATGATCAGCAAGGAGACACAGACATAATCACAGATTAACTTTGGTGCATCGGAACAAATACAGTGGACTTTGGTGTCCCAGATCCCAAATGTTTTTCCCACCATAGTTCACATACAGTATAATGCTGCCTACTTAAGGAGAAAAACAACTGTACTGCAGGCTCCAGAAATCAAGTCGATAGAAAGATTTTGTTTCAACTGTCATTGATTTACTTCAGTTCCAAAATGCTTCCTTGAAAAAAGCATAAGACGACTTTGGCAGCTCATCAGTTAATAGATTGTGTTTGCTGCAATTAAAATATTCAATGTATTTCTACTTGGTTCCCTGAATAAATGTTCTCCAAATGTCTTTTCCAAGGAACAGCTGCACTTTATCCAATTTCTGAAAGTTTTCCAGGCTGCTTGGATTTCTAATGGGGTGACAAGAAACCACTTTTATTCTTCAGCAGACTTGATGAAACTGTGACACAAACCTCCCTCCCTGCAAAATTAGGTAGCACTGTTGAACAGCAAAATAATAGCTGACTGTCAATGTTTTTTCCAACTCACTTTTCAACTGTAATAAAAATCATATGCAAAAGCTACAGGAAAAAGGAGCTCTCCACACAACGCTGAACACCCAGTGCTCTCTATCACCTATCAAATGCGGAGAAACACATCCAGTTTTACAGTTAGCCTGCCTGGTACCAAGAAAACAACATTAAAGTTCCAACTGTTCACAAGCTACAAGTTGTTCGAGACAGCAACTTCATTTAGGTCAATTTAATGGGCCAATCCATTAGCATTAAATAATACAATGCTACCTGGATGCACAGAGCTTCCACAAAGCACTCGCACACAACAAGGTCTGCAGCTGACACTGAGCACGTTCCAGTGTGCACTTGGTTTTGTTTCAAGTCAAAGCCACACCTGGAAACTACAGTGAAATGACCACTAGGACAACCAGGATACTGACAAGTGTACAACATTTTCAGCAAGTTTAACAACCAAATTACATGCAAGATACTAACCTCTGTAATTACACCAGTAAAAAGTTATAATAAATGAGCAATCTCACCCCACTCTGACTCAGTGAACATCATCTACACTGCAAGTCTCTTAATCAAAACCTACATGTCTGGAGATTTCTCCCTTCTTTCACTCTTATTTCAATTTTCCCTTCCCCCAGCAATTTGCTCCACACTCTGGAATGAGCCTGAAGAGAAATACAGCTTTTAAAAAAAAAAAAAAATATATATATATATATATACACACACCCAGAGAAGAGATCTACAGCTAGCTGGCTAGGCACAGAGAGCAGCAACTGCCATTGATAAGAGAGCTACAAGGACCTCTTCTGCCACTTGTATCTCATTCAGCAATTACAGCAGAAAGTGCTTCCACCTTTTGTCACTTACCCTTTTTTGATCTTCCAGTCCATGTGTCACAGGCTTCCGTTTCTGATGTTGGCTGGATTCAGAGACAGGTTCCATTTCCCAGCTACAAAGAATCTTCCTGCCTCTTGAAGCTTTTCCTAAAAATCCATATTATGAAAAACAAAAATCTAAAAACAATTCTTAAAAAAGGCAAGTAAATTCCTTCAAACAGCATCCATGTCTTTTATCATCCTTCTAAATCCTTGTTTGCCATCACTGCTCATTATCGTAACAAGCAGCCATTCTTGTGAGCCTCTATATCCTATTTTAGCTCAGATGAAGGTTTCCATTTAGGCGCCTTACAGAAGCATGAGAGCGCTGAATCCAAACGCAGTAGTTTGTGCCACATTATTGCTCCATCAGCAGCCTTTTCAGTGCATTCCTGGCACGGATCATTTATATGTCAATAAAGGTGTAAATGTGCTTTTAATCCACTGTGTTGATATTATCAGCATCCCTCTCTTGGGCCACCTTCCTCCCATAAATCAATGTAAACACTTCACAGCCATAATTGCCTCTTGCAAAATCTAGCAGGTGTTAATTACGTAAAATCTTCCACGCATGGGTGTCATCTTCTTCTATGTATTCAAACAAATACCTGAAAGGGGGGAAAACAGTGGGTTTTACCAGCCTGAAAGAAAACATAGCTACTGATATTCTTTGCCCACCACCAGAAGTCCTACGTTAGAACCAATGCAGAATAATTAGGTATTTTGTACACACTACACTCTTCCTCCAAGCCTCTGGAAATGCTTTGATGCCTGTTTAGCATGTTACCGTGCCTTTGGGGCTCCTTGCCTCAAAACATCTCAGAAAGACATCAGGGTCAAGATTACTCCAATGCCAGCTGAAGCCTGCAAGGATCAACTCAAAACTCATGTCAAGGGTCTAAAGCCAAATTCATTGCTACCCTGGGGTTTCTTCCTCCACAGTTACCATGATTGTTGTGTGCCACCTCCCAAAATCATTGGCCAAAGAATATGTGAATGAACAAGTTATATTATTCCTTGTGAAAGAAAGCAGCATCTGAAGTCACAGGTTAGCAACTCACCCAACCAATGCTGTTCTTTTTGTACTGAGAAGCGCAAGTTTTCTAAAACTGAGGCAGATTGTTTCCTGAGTTAACTCGCAAGGTGGGATCAATATCAGCAGCCCTCAATATGCAGGCAGCAGAAAAAGCACAGGGAGTAAGGTGGATTCCATATCCACAAGGGCTAAACACTAAACAATTCTAGTGATCTTAGCTAAGCATGGTTTAAGAGCACAGATTTAGCTGTATGTCATTGACACAAGCTCAAGTCAGGAGCAAACACTACAAAAATCCAAACCTAAGTGTCCAATGTAAACAAAGAAACAAAAAAAAAAACACCCTACACTAAAGGATGGGCAGCATGAGAAAACAAAACGCCAATCAGATGTCTCATAGCCAATTCCTGCTTTGTTTATCTGTATCCCACTCACATCTTTCTACAAAGTGTTAGCACTACCTGAACTGAATACTTGAAACAAAGAGCCATGGTGGTCAGACCAAGCCTACCTTACGGTAGATTTTCGGTGAAAATACAAACAGGCTTGCTCTATATGCTGAGGTCCCCTGTTCTTCGAGGCAAAACTCACAAAACAGCAAGTAGAAACGCTGCTTTTCCTCATCACTTCAAATGCTCTTTTACTGCCTCTTACCACAAAGCAGGAGGTCATTAATCCGTTTTCTTTTCTTTTACCCCATACAGGAAAGAACGTGACCAATCGCAGCGATGCTGCTATACTTTGTCATTTGAAAATAATCTGAAAAATGCATCTAAGCCATTTTAGAGAGGTACAAAAGATTTCAAATTGTATTTTGAGTCACAATCTCCTCCTAATCTGTGCTTTCACACCTGCTGATATCCACGAAAATCATACAGGTAGCTTGAAGGCAGGAAAAAGCCGTTGGTCTTAACAGCAAATACCATGCAAAAAAACCACCCAAATTTTACAAATATCCTGAAGTCCCACAGACAAAAACTTTTTCCCCTGCAGTGATTTCACTGTGAAGTGACACATGAGACTGCATCAGTCACATCATGTAATGCCATGCTGGAATAGCATGACATAACCAGTGCAACTAAGGACAACATTGCTCTGCATGAAAGGTTCCCTGAACTAGAGCAAAAATTTTAAAAAAGAAGAGCAGAGGAAGTGCCAGCTCTCTGGAAGCTCCTGTGCACTCAGCAATATAGCTTTAACCATCGTAGAACCAGACAGAGAGCACGCAGATTCCTGCTATATGCAGTGCTCAGAGTTCTGTAACCTGTGGCACTGGGTAGGTAATGTGTCTGCACCAGTTAGCTACCTGAGACTTCATATGAAAAAAGTTACTGGAACAAGAGAAAAAGTGTATCGCCACTCCTCAAGTGCCATGAAATTCAAGCCCACCACAAATCAAGGCATTTTCAGTATTTAGGCTGAATTTATTCTTACTTCCTCCAACAAAAAGAATTTTGTGTTTTCTCTCTACATTATGTCGAAAGATGGATTCGGTAATGGTAAACTAGCTTTAAAACAAAACAAACTTGAAGGAGAAGGTTTGCTGGGGAAATGACCACACAGCCATCAGAGACAACTGAACTAAACCAAGCGACCAAACCCCTCTCTTTGCTCATTTCTGACCAGGACAACAACCAGAGGCCCCAGTTAGGCTACAGATTCTACTGGTACCAGAAAACCTCCACAAGAAAATAGCTTTGAGAAAGCAAAGCCTAACCTGACTGTGTCTCAAGCATCAACTGATGTCAATGAACCTCAGATGAATTCATGCTCTTAGATTCAAGCCGTGATGGCTGTAACGGGAGGCATCCTACCAGGTCCATCCCTCACAGCCAGCCCTGTAACGAGAGGCATCCTACCAGGTCCATCCCTCACAGCCAGCCCTGTAATGAGAAGCATCCTACCACATCCCTTACATCCAGCCCTGTAACGGAGTGTCCCAGCAGGTCCTCACAGCCAAGCCGAGAGGGACCCGCACCTGCACGAACCCTCACTAGGAGACACCTCACACTGGAGCCAGACCACTATCATCGGCTACGGGGCTCAGTTCCCTCATTAAAACAGCAGCAAGTGAACAAAACTCCGCTGGTTTTATTGTTTCCCTAAAACGAATAAACAGGCAGCCCCATACGGTCGGAACCGTTCCGTCCCTGCAACGGCCGGAGCTTCAGCCTCAGGAGCAAAGCGCAGCGCTCGCAGGTCTCTCACACAAGTTGTTCACAGACAGACCCAGCCCAGCAGCAGCCACTGCCCTGGGCTCCCACAGACCCCCGGGGGACACCCCGCGCTGCCCGGGTGGGACGACAGCCAGCCAGATATCACCGTTATCAGCACCGGCAGCATCGCCATCCAAGCCGGGAGCAACACCCGCCGGAGCCGAACCGCCAGTTGCAGCATCAGGAGGTCCCGCCCAAAGCCCCCGCGCAGTCCCCCGCGTCGGCCACGCACCGCCGCGCCCTCGCACAAGTTGCGGACGCTCAGCCCCGGGACAGAGCGGGAGCGCCCCGGCACAACGGGCGGCGCCGCCGAGATGCGATGGGGACCCCGCCCGGGGCCGCGGCTCTCCCACTGCCAGGACAAACTTTAGCTGCCCCGCTGCGAGCGCAGCGGCGGGTCCCTGCCGGTACCTGCTGCTGGTGCTGCGGCGGGGCGGGCGGGCGACTCCTCTCTCAGTCCAGGGGCCCATGCGCCCGGGGCAGGATGAGGGGCCGCCCTGCGCGCCCGGTTCCAGCTCTGGCTCCAGCCCCAGCTTCGGCTACGCCAGCGCCACCGCTCCGCGCCACCGCCCCCACTCGCTCTCCCGTTGCCCGGGCAACCGCCGCCCGCCCCTTTCGCCTTGGACCCTCCCTTCTCGCGGCACCGCCCCCGCCGGCCAATCACAGGGGCTTCTGCCGCGATCACGTGGACCCTGGGGGCCAGTGGCGAGCGGGGGCTGCGGCCCGCGGAGTCAATGAGGAGCCTCTCTGCGGGCGGGAAGGAGCGGAGGGGGTGTCCCGCCTCTTTCCAGGGCCCCGTCCCGCGCAGCGCTGGGGACAGTGGGACAGGAATTTTGGGGGTGACGCTTGGCCTGTGAAGAAGAGGGGGTTTAGGTTTGGGTTTATTTCTTAGGAGCCCTCTCCAGTTGGATTTACACTAAATTAACACCCCCGAGCCAGGGTGTTGTGCTCATCATTACCGTATGATGTCCCTGCCCTCATCTCCCTCCACAAGCCATTCTTTAGGTTTGTCTCCGTCAGTCCAGGTGTTGTCCACCAGGATCAGCCCACCGCATCTTGATTCACACGTAGTCCGAAAAACCACCATAAACAGGGGATCCACCTCTCATTTATTAGTGCACATGCCTGATACACTTGGACCAGGGACAGCCTGGAGCTCTGTGAGCTTTAACAAGCCATGCTGATAAGCCAGGCTGGATGGAAGTTCACTCCTCACAGAGCCACTTGGGCAGCTCAACACCAGTTCTGGAACTGGATGTGTGGATACACTCCAGATGGCTCAGCAGAAGCCACCTCCAGTCCAACGCAACAAATGGTCTGTGCCAGAAGTCATTCTAGCACATGTCTGGGTCCCCTCAGACCTCAAGCAGCGATATACTCTGTCACCCTGATATCTGAGGTAGCCGTGCCTGACCCACACAACTTCTGTGGGGAAGAAAAAGAAAATGCTACCAAATGTCACCACAGACACCAAATGTGTGAGGTTTACTTTGAAAGGTTTCAACTTAAACTGAAATACACTTTTCATAGTGAGAAGCAGTGCTTTAACACACTGTGTTCAGAGCAGAACATCACCATCAAAAGCTGGCTGGAGGCCACAGAAGTACTTTGTGTCGAGGGACTGCAGATTTCTGAATGTGACCAGTTGGTCACAGATTGCTGCTTGTTCTGCCTACAGTCCAGGAAACCCAGGATGGCCACTGCCAATTCAGTTGCCCGTTCACAATCAAATCATTACACCAGTCTTACCTTGCTTTTAACTTTCTGCTCAAGGTCGTTAATTCAGCAGAGCTGCAGCTTTCAGCCCAGTTTTCAGGGTATCTGCTAACATGGAACACTGGTAGATAAAATTTACATCTCATCTAGATATTTTCTTTAAGTGTTAAAGTATGTGACCTCTGTCTATGAATTTAGGTTCTTGAGGTTTTGATTAAACTTACCTGGAAAAACAAGATACCCTGAATGCCTGGGCTACTGTAGCTCTTGGGACCTTGAATGTTGTGGATTGCAGAAGGCTTTGCAGCTATGCTCAGTCTCATCTGTGCCCAAAGGGCTCTGCAAGCAGTCAGTGCACTTGCTGAGTGCTGGCTCCTGTGGAAAAAGACATGTCCATCACTCCAGAGCTCAAGTGCCATTTTTCTTGTCTGGTCTGTATTTCACATGCAGACAACAGAAATGAGAAATTAAGCCAAATCAGTTCTCTGACACATTCTCTGCACATTTAATGCAGAAAGGCTGGTTTGTAACACGTCAGTAAGCAACTCTGCTTCTACAGTGACATTTTTATATTTAGAAAATCTCCTAAAAAACGTGGTTAGAGGTAGGGAAAAAAAAGATCATAATGGCCTAGTCTGTGATAAAGGAAAATTTCAATTTAATGGGACTGCTGTAAAGGCTCTTATTTATTTTTCTCAGCAGTTGCACTTATCCTTTCAGTCGCTTGCCTGCAGCTTTGGTTGCTGTGGAGGTTTTCTTCTGTAAATTCTTCAAAGTGATGGATTTTCCCTTTGAAAGAATGCTTGACTGTAGAGAACTACAGAATTGTAACCTTTTATTTTTTCCTGTGCATGTGCAACGCTCTGAGCTTTGAAAAGACAGGTGTACTGCCACCCCTGTGCTTCATTTGCATCCCGAGAGCCTGAAAATTTGCATTCTTGGTTCCATGCTCCCCAACTGAAAGGCAAGGACAGCCACCTACTCTCTCCAGTTAAAGGTCATCTGTAAATACGTGTTCCTCTCTCTGGCTCAGACTAGTGAGACAGTCAGCATTACATGAATCAGAGAAGCATAAGGCATATTTTCTTTGATTAGATGGTGTAGTGGTAGCGAGAAGCACTACAAGGCGTTGCATGTATGCACCCTTACCAGTGCTTACAGTCTAGGTAGATAAAAGGCAAGAGAAATAAACCAACATGTTAATCTCAGAAAGCTGATGAGAGCAATGTGCCAAAATCAGATATCACAGCTAAAATCGGCATCTTAACCACAAGCCATTCATCTTCTTGTTGGTTCTTATCCTTTTGATGTGTTCCAGCCTGTTAGATAGGTAGCAGTAATCATGTGTTAGGTTACCCGTGTGGACTCTAAAAAGATAGTGATCAAAGCCCACATTCTCATCTCAGCAATGCAAAATTGCAAATTTGCTGACTTCATTCAACTTCATTATCAGAGTAATAACTCTCTAAATAAGAGCCTTTACAGAACAACAGGTAACAGTGTTGTCCCATAAAATTTAGTAACAAAACATTTTAAACACTCACCAGCGTCTAGTTCTGGACACAGAACTGCTGGAGAGAGTCCAGTGCAGAGCCACAAAGACGATGAAGGGAGTAGAGCACATCACTTATGAGGAAAGGCTGAGGGAGCTGGGTCTCTTCAGCTTGGAGAAACAAAGAATGAGGGGTGACCTCATTAATGTTCATAAATATGTGAAGGGTGAGTGTCAGGAGGATGGAGCCAGGCTCTTCTCAATGTCATCTAATGATAGGACAAGGGACAATGGGTGTAAGCTGGAAGAGAGAAGGTTCCACATCAATATGAGAAGGAACTTCTTCCCAGTGAGGCTGACAGAGCCCTGGAATGGGCTGCCCAGGGGGGTTGTGGAGTCTCCTTCTCTGCAGACATTTAAAACCTGCCTGGATGTGCTCCTGTGTGACTTGGTCTAGGGGATCCTGCTCTGGCAGGGGCATTGGACTGGATGATCTTTTGAGGTCTCTTCCAGTCCCTAATGTTCTGTGATTCCGTGATCCACCTTAGTTTAGGGACAATGCCATTCAGATTCCAACAAAATCCTTATGGAAAAGCCATTTACTATGTTCACAGAAACGGAATGATGGTGGAGTGGGAGCACCAGTCTTGGACTCAGGACTCCTGAATCTGTGAGATTTGTGTCATCTAAGCCCTCGCTGGCTACAGTGGAAGCACACTGGGTTCCCACAGGATAAAATCTAAATGCCAGCCATGCCTGCATTAAATCAAAGATTGCTTTTTACCCCAAATCCCATAGAAATTTTAACAAAACGAGCCCTTGATCTTGGCCAGAACTTTGAGATACCAAATCCACAATGATTAAGTGCACACTAATACCTAACACGTTTTGGAGCTGTGATCTCAGCAAAGGCAGCAGGATCTGGCCCGAAGCGTTTTAATTACCATTGCAATACAAGGCTGCTTAACATTGTGAAAGCCATGATGCCATCATCACACTTCACCATCAGCATTTGGAAATACGAGGCTTCTTTTGCAAGTGCCTTTTTTGTGACACTGCAAAATGTCACAGAAAGTTCAGTCCTGAAACAGTAAAAGATGCCTTAAGTACTTGATACTATTCATGTTCTTAAAGAACAAGATTTTAAAGTGAAAAATGTTTCATAATTAAAAACCAAATCATTCATAAACAGCTACATGCAATTCATCCTCTAAAGAATTTAAATCATTTAACTTCAGATAGTTCAGCTTTGATCTTTATACTGTAAGAGTCAACATTTCCCGAGGTGTTTTCACAGACTTTTCAAGACAACCTTGAGTTCATTCGTCTGCATGTCTGCTGCAGGGTCTGGTAAAACATTCTGTTACGGAACTGATGGCTGCAATGGCAGGAGTGTTTAGAAAGCAGAAAACCAAGGACGTTAAACTAAAATAGCAAAGCTGTCATTAATTTTTCAGGCTCTGTTATGTACCTTTTAGCTTTTGGCTGAAGCTAATCAAATTGAAAGTTCCGACTTAAGGCAATGAATTCTTAAAAATGTCTTATTTTGCATTTTTAAGATGTTACTGTGTAATGTGTGTACATTAAGAAAAGTCATTGCTTTTGGGGATATACTCAAGAATGCTTCCTGAGAATCTGTTTACCTCTGTGAAATCAAATACAACCTTTGAAAGATAACTCTTGACATAGCTAACAGATTTCCTCTAGGACAGCCAGATTGCTGTTGTTCTTAGTTGTATTCTTTGGTAAGGGGCACTGATTTGTTTTTTAAATATTACAATTATTAAATAATATTTAATCTTGAAAAATTAAATGAACTGCTCTCTTGATCAATGAACAAAACAGGTATAGAGTATCTTAGAAGCTATTTCACCCATTTACCTCTCCTGAGACCTGAGAACAATTAGACTAAAGAAGAAGTTTGAATGCTAAGTTTAAATGGCATATTTAAAACCAGTGGGACAGCTATTATCTAAGAATTATGTCTATCCTGTACTTGTTAAAAGGTGGGAACCCCTGTCTTTTTGTTAAGAAATACACAGATTCCTCACATCTTATAAGGAAGCTGTTTAGATGGAGTAAAACACCACAAAACCATGTATCTGCAGACTCTGAGAATATATTTGGTTGGAAGAGACCTTTTAAGATCATCAAGTCCAACCTTCAACCCAGCACTGCTAAACCATCTCCCTCAGCACTATATCTATCTGCCTTTTAAATATCTCCAGGGATGGTGCCTCCACCAGCGCTCTGGGCAGCCTGTTCCAATGTTTGATAACTGAAACGTTAAGAAGAAATTCTTCCTAACATCCAGCCTAAACCTTCCCTGGTGCAGTCTCACATACAATTAATCTTGGCCCATTCATCCAGTCTATTCTGATACCTCTGTAGAGCCTCCTTTCCTTCAGCAGGTCAACATATCCACCCAGCTTGTTGTCATTTGCAAACTGACTGAAGGTGCACTCAATCCCCTCACCCAGGTCATTAATAAAAAATATTTAAGCGAACAGATCCAGTACAGAGCCCTGGGTGACACCAGCCAGATTTAAGTCCACTCACCACCACCCTTCAGGCCCAACTATACGGACAGTTTTTTTGTCCAGGGCAGCCTGTACTTGTCCAAGTCTTGAGCCGTCAGCTTATGAAGGCGAATGCTGTGGGAAAAAGTGTCAGAGGCTTTACTGAAGTCCAGGCAGACAGTGTCCACAGCCTTTCCCTCATCACTGTAGACGGAGATCAGCTTAGTCAGGCAGGAAGAGCAGTTTAACCTGAACCAAGAGTTTGCTTCAGAGTGCGTTACAGTCACAGTGCAACTATTCTAAGCCAACCCTCTATCAAGGATTTTTATTGTCAGCCCACATCTCTTCCATCCTCAGCACTGTCACAGAGCCAGAGCCAGCCAGCATCTTCCCTGATCACTCACTAGTACAACAAAAACCTCTGCAATGGTTAGCTAGAACTGCAGTGAGCTGTTGCCCCAAGACTTTACCTGAACTCCCACACAGCAGAAACAACCTGCTCTCTCCTCTAACCAGTATGTCTGTTCTCTTGGGGTATAGGAACATTTCAGTAAGTGGCGTCTTGCTGCATTGTGGTTCTGTCGCTATCCAGCACTTACATCATGGCATCAAAATCTTGAGTTTGGCTTATGTGCTTTAAGGTAAAAGATTAACCCCTTGGTTAATCCCTGCTTTGGCAGGTAGGGCTGAGAGCAGACATCAGTCGTTCATCTGCATTCCCACGGTCTTCCCTGAACGTCTGCCAGATGTGGTGGCATTCTTAAAATTCTCTCTGATTTTAGTGTCTCCATGGCCTCTGAAGCCTGGCTGCCTGATAAGAAACAAACCCTCTTTCAGGCTGCCAGAGCAAGTGGGTCACACTAATTCTCACACCATGTTCACTTCAATCTGCAGTTGCCATGTAACCAGAGGACTCCTGCTTGGCCATGAGGCCACCATTAACCATGGACAACTTCACAGTGCAAAAGGGTTAATAATTGCTGTTTGTTGGACGGTCAGTCTAAGGGAAGCCAACCTGACCGGTTACACACCTCACAAGTCTCCAGATTTCAGATTTTTCTTTTGAAACCTTTCTTTTGACAGTTTGAGGGTGTCTTGGGAGATCTACGTTCAAACCAAAACTCATTCTCCAAAACACATTCTTGATGTCTTCTTGATGTCTTAAGAGCAGAATCTTGCAAGTTAGTCATGTACGCAGTAAGAGGTTACAGATGGCCTACAAACGCGTGTAATGAAGCTGAGTGCTGCGAGCAGAAACAGCCAATTATTTTGTTTACTTAACGTTTCTACACAGTCAGGTAAAAGCCGGTGCGGTGTTGGTAGGCTAAGCTTGTTTTTCAGAGAAAAGGCTGACAAAACCAAAATATATCAACATATGCGTAACAACACAACCATTAACATTCTTGTTTAGCCAGTAATTCTCTCTCCTCTGAGAAAGAAGTGGTGGTAAAACAACTCCAGTCTAATATTTAGTAGCAATATTACAATCAACTCAAAATTGCAGATGATATCAGCATGTGCATACGTAATGCAGGAGAAACTTCCAGAGCCTAAACTTTAAAGAGAGCTCTGAATGAACATATGCTTATTTGAGCATTTCAATATAAATTCAGACTAGCTGCTACCCACATCTAGCTTGTAGGTATCTGCTCTGTCTGCAAATAAAGAGCTCGCTCAAGTTTTCTATGACTTTAAGTGGCTGAACTGGAAGAGCAGGATAATGGCACAGCAGCAGCAGCAACAAGAACTAATTCTGAACTAAATCGTCTCTTGTCAGAAGGGTTCATACGAACTCCAGTGGGACGGTGAGAGACAGTACAATGGTATCTTTTTAAAAACATCACTGGCTGCTCTGTTTTGGACAATCAGGAATGTTGCAACTGTGCTCTGAATACAAGTTTGGTGAGGGGGGCTCCCTGCTGATAGAGTTCTCCATCCTATTTGTCAGTACAGATTGCAATAACACAAAAGATAACCCAGCTGGGAGCCATAAGACCACCACTGGAGAGAAAACCGAAACCTTCTGCAAAAGGTCGGTTTGTTCACACTGACTCAGAAGACAGGAAACTGAGCCTTTCCTACTGGGGACCATGAAAGACACTATGGGATGCCCAGTACAGATTAAGAGAGTGATCAAGGATGTCTGAGAAAAGCAACTTTCTACAGATATTCCTTAGCAGCTACAGTAGAGAGGGAATTTCTTACCTCAGCAGGCAAAGAGAAAGGAACTTTCAATATCCAAACCAAGAAGCTTATTTCTGAACAAGAGTAAACTCTGTCCTTAACCACTCAGTACTCCAGTGTCCTGAAAAGGCTGAGAGTCACCTCTCATGGGCTCATCAGCAGTTCTTACCCTCTCTTGATTTACTTTGCACCAAAAAGAAAGAAGCTACCTAGATAGCGTCTTTCCACGGATAATCTTGTGGCTACAGAGATAAATTGTTAAAATGGATGAAAAAAAAAAATTGTCTTGTGACTTGACTTGTGTCTAACTCAAACCAGTTTTTGTGAAGGTTATTCTGGGATCTTGGGTTTTGGGGTACTGATTTCAGCAATAGTAGCAAGGGTTTTAGATTGTAATGGAAATAGAAGTAGCTGAGTTTATGGGTGATCTAGAGGTTCCAGATAAAGGTTGGTAGGCTAAGATATCCTCTGACTGGATAAACACCTGAGAAACCTGGTCTGATCTTGTAGCTGACCTTGCTTTGACAAGGAGGTTGGATTAGAGATCTGAGGTAATTCTAACCTGAATTGTGCTGTTGTTGCAAATGCACACTGCCGGCTCATGTTGAGCTTTTTGTCCACAGGCATCCCCAAGTCCCTCTCCTCAGGGCTACTCTCCAGTCAGTCCCCACCCAGCCAGTACTTGTGCTTAGGATTGCCTCGACCCACATGCAGGACCTTACACTTGTTCTTGTATCTACCTCTCCAGCCTGTCCAGGTCCCTCTGGATGGCATCCCTGCCCTCCAGCGTGTCTGCTGCACCACACAGCTTGGTG
>JAOXOE010000441.1:3818242-3832165 GCA_028565055.1 Phoeniculus purpureus
GCCAGGGATGGGGCAGCCACAGCTGCCTTGGGCAACCTGTTCCAGCATCTCAGCACCCTCACAGCAAAGGATTTGTTCCTCATGCCCAACCTCAGTCTTCCCTCTTCAAGTCTGGAACCCTTTGTCCTTGTCCTCTCGCTACCAACCCTGTCAAAAGCCCTCCCCCAGCTTTCTTGTAGCCCCCTTGAGACATTGAAAAGCTGCTGGAAGGTCCCCTGGGAGCCTCCTCTCCGTCAGGCTGAACAACCCCAACTTGCTCAGCCTGTCCTCACAGGGGAGGCACTCCAGCCCTCTGATCATTTGAGTTGCTCTCCGCTGGAGCTCTGAGTCCTTCTGATGTTGGGGACTCCAGAACTGGACCCAGCACTCCAGGTGGGGTCTAACCAGTGCAGAGCAGAGGGGGAGAATCCCTTCCCTTGACTGACTGTTGCTGCTTCTTCTGCTGCAGCCCAGGACACGGTTGGCTCTCTGGGCTGCCAGCACTCACTGACAGCTCCTGACAAACTGCTGCTCCACCCCCACCCCCAAGTCCTTCTCCTCAGGGCTGTGGTCAATCCTTTCTCATCCCCGTCTGTGTTGGTGCCTGAGATTGCCTTGACCCAGGAGCAGACCCTTGCCCATGTTGCACTCCATGCAGTTGCACAGCCCACTCCTCTCAAGCCTGATGGAGGGGTTGTGCTGGGGAGATGAGATCAGCTGCCACACAAGAACTTCGTGGAGAACATGAATAACCCCTCAGGATCTCCCACTGTAGGGAGCAGGAGTCAGGGAAGCTCCCAGTAACAGCTGGTACAGACCATCTGCTTTCCCTCCCAGCTGGTCACCTGCTCAGGAGCATTTAAAGAAGGTTCCCTCCGGATCATCCGCAATGGCATCGGGATCCACGAGCACGCCAGCATCGACTTGCCAGGGATTAAAGGTGTGTGAGCTGTTCCCTGCTGTCAGACACCACCCACAGGCCCACTGAGGTGTGAAGTGGTCACCCGCCAGCTCCTGGAATCATCCCCGTGAGCCACCGTGGCCTCTGTGTTGCAGGTTTGTGGCCCCTGAGGTCGGACCCTCATCGTGACACAGACAATACGTTGGTGCTGTCCTTTGTTGGCCAGACCAGGTGAGGTGGGGTTTAGGGCTAAACCAGGCTCTCGGCTGCACATTGGATCATGTGAAGACAGGAGTCCCCTTTCTGCCCAGGGTTCTGATGTTAAATGGAGAAGAAGTAGAAGAGACAGAGCTCACAGGGTTTGTAGATGACCAGCAGACGTTCTTCTGCGGCAACGTGGCCCATCAGCAGCTAATCCAGGTAATGCCAGTTGTAGGGAAACACAGATGGGTCTCTCCTCGTGACCCTACAGCCCATAATGGTTGGGGGGCTGACCTAGGTCGGTGCTGCTTATCAGAAACAGGGCTTGCAGTACTTCCCTGGGCTGATAGCGAGAGGGAGGTGCTGCTCTGCCCCTGAGCAGAGGTCTCGCTCCCCAGATCACTTCTGCTTCGGTGAGACTGGTTAGCCAGGAGCCCAAAGCCCTGGTGAGCGAATGGAAAGAGCCCAACGGGAAGAACATCAGCGTGGCCTCCTGTAACAGCAACCAGGTGGTGGTGGCTGTGGGACGAGCCCTCTACTACCTGGAGATCAGACCCCAGGAGCTCAGGCAGATCAGGTGGGTCTCTCACCTTGCCCTGGGGGCTCTGGGCTCTGCTTATCTGTCTCCAGAATCATAGAACCATCCTGGCTGGAAAGGACCTCCAGGATCATCAAGCCCAGCCCTCAGCCCAACAGCTCCCTAACCCCTGCACCATGGCCTCAAGTGCTCTGGCTACTCGGTTTTTAAACCCCTCCAGGGATGGGGTCTCCACCAGCAACCTGGGCAGCCTGTTCCAGTGCCCAACCCCTCTCTCAGCCAAGAGCGTCTTCCTCAGATCCAATCTAAACCTCCCCTGATGCAACTTGAGGCCATTTCCCCTCGTGCTACCATTAGTGATTTGGGAGAAGAGACCAGCAGCAGCCTCACTACAACCTCCTTTGAGGGAGCTGGGGAGAGCAGTGAGGTCTCCTCTCAGCCTTCTCTTCTCTAGACTCAACCCCAGTTTCCTCAGCCACTCCTCACAGGGCCTGTTCCTCAGCCTCGTTGCCCTCTCAGCTCAAGTCTGACACCTCTCCACTTCCTCCTTCCCACCAGCTGCACAGAAATGGAACACGAGGTGGCCTGCCTGGACATCACTCCTCTGGGGGACAGCAACGGCATGTCCCCGCTCTGCGCCATTGGGCTCTGGACCGACATCTCCGCCCGCATCCTGAAGCTGCCCTCGTTCGAGCTGCTGCACAAGGAGATGCTGGGAGGAGGTAGGGCCTTGTGGGGTGCTGGTGGCACTGCCTGACCCCCACCCCCGATGTAAAGCTGATGTTGCTCACGAGTGTTCCTCTGCTCCTTGCAGAAATTATCCCTCGTTCCATCCTGATGACGACCTTTGAGAGCAGCCACTACCTTCTGTGTGCCCTGGGGGATGGAGCTCTCTTCTACTTCGGGCTCAGCCTCGAGACAGGTGACTGTGCTGGCAGCAGGATGACTGCTCAGCCCCATTAAGGAGGTGATCCTGCCCCTATACTGGGCCCTGGTGAGGCTGCACCTCGAGTACTGGGGGTAGCTTGAGCACCACAGGACAGGAAGGACTTGGAGGTGCTGGAGAGGGGGCAGAGAAGGGCAACTGGGCTGGTTTGGGGTCTGGAGAACAGGGCTGATGGAGCTGGAGCTGTGCAGCCTGGAGAAGAGGAGGCTGAGGGGAGACCTCACTGCTCTCTACAGCTACTTGAAGGGAGGTTGGAGTGAGGTGGGGGTTGGCCTCTTCTGCCTAGGGACTGGTGACAGGACAGAGGAAATGGGGTCAGGTGGTACCAGAGGAGGGTCAGCTTGGATCTTAGGAAAAACTTCTCAGAAAGAGTGGGGAGGCCTCGGAACAGGCTGCCCAGGGATGGGGTGGAGGCACCATCCCTGGAGGAGTTCAACCAACGGGCAGCCGGGGTGTTTGAGGAGAGGAGTTAATGACTGTAGGGTGGATGGTTGGACTTGGTGATCTTGAAGGTCTTTTCCGACCTCAGTGATGATTCTGTGATTCTGTTTCTTCCCAAACCTCCATACTGCTCTCCTGAGCTCCACCTCAGCAGCTCCCAACACACGTTCTCCTTCCCCTGCAGGCTTGCTGAGCGACCGAAAGAAGGTGACCCTTGGCACTCAACCCACCGTCCTGAGGACTTTCCGCTCCCTCTCCACCACCAACGTGTTTGCCTGCTCCGACCGCCCCACCGTCATCTACAGCAGCAACCACAAGCTGGTCTTCTCCAACGTCAACCTGAAGGAGGTGAACTACATGTGTCCCCTCAACTCGGACGGCTACCCTGACAGGTGAGAGCCGGCTGGGAAGGGTTTAGGCTCTGCAGCAGGATCTTGCCGTCAGTTAGGCTCCTGAGATCAGCAGTTTGGAAGGACGGGGAGGAGACAGAAGGTTCTTGCTGTCCCACCCACTTTATGGGGCGGTTTTTTGTCCCCATCCAGCCTGGCCTTGGCCAATAACAGCACCTTGACAATCGGCACCATCGACGAGATCCAGAAGCTGCACATCCGCACGGTCCCCCTCTACGAATCGCCCAGGTGAGTGGAGCAGGGGGCAGGAGGGAGCCTGTGGGACAAGGATGCAGGGAGACGTCACAGTCAGCGCTTGTGGTGGTTCCGTTAGCCCAGGGACAGGTAGCCCAGCTCTGTCTGCAGAGCTTCTCTGCTCTCCCCTGCCCACACAGCTCTTGTTTCTCCCGCAGGAAGATCTGCTACCAGGAGGTCTCGCAGTGTTTCGGGGTGCTCTCCAGCCGGATCGAGGTGCAGGACGCCAGCGGAGGCACCACTGCGCTCAGACCCAGCGCCAGCACCCAGGTGAGAGGGGGAGCAGCTAGAGCAATCCCTCAGCTCTAGGACTGGGGGTGTTGTAGTTCTTCAGGCCAAACCACAATGCAGATTCTCCTTGACCATCTTCCTTTCCAAAGCTCTGAGCCTGAGCTCTCCCTGTGTCAGCCCGGCAGGAGAGGGGGCGGTAAGTTCTCACCGTGGTGGTGACAAGGACTCTCGGTATTGCTCTCCAGCAGTCTTTGCTCACTCACTGCTCTGTCTGATCACCTCTGGGTTTGGGTTCCGCTCCTGAGCGATCTCGAGTGGTTTCCTTCCGCTAGTGGTGCTGGCACAAGTCCCCTTCAGGCAGCTGGAAGCCACAACCCTGCGTAAACACTTCTCTTAACTCTGTCCCTCACATCCCTGCAGGCCCAGGGAGCTTCACACTTCACTTTCTCCCATTGATTCTTCTACTCCCTGGTCTCCTCAGCCCATGTGGAGCAGCGTGAGGACTTGCTGGATGTGACCAAGTCTCTTTTTCCCCCTCTGTGTCCCAGGCCCTATCCAGCAGCGTGAGCACCAGCAAGTTGTTCTCCAGCAGCACAGCCCCGCATGAGACGTCCTTTGGAGAGGAGGTGGAGGTGCACAACCTGCTCATCATAGACCAGCACACCTTCGAAGGTACTGCCCCACCGTTCTGACTGTCTCCTCGGGCAGTTTTCCCCTCTCCAAGCCCATCCCCATGCAGCTGAGACTCGGGAAGATCCATAATCTTCACTCGAAGCACCTTCTCCAGGAGGAACTATCAGGTTTAAGGCCCGGTGGGGTTTTTGCATGGCCAGAGGTGGTGGTGGGGAGTAGGAGAAGGGATCTTCGTGCAGTGACCTCAAGACTTGAGGAGGGGTGCCACTTGTTTCTGCCTTCTTCCCCCTCTCTGCACAGTGCTCCACGCTCACCAGTTCCTGCAGAATGAATACGCCCTCAGCCTGGTCTCCTGCAAGCTCGGCAAGGACCCCAACACCTACTTCATCGTGGGCACTGCCATGGTCTATCCTGAGGAGGCTGAGCCCAAGCAGGGTCGTATCGTTGTCTTCCACTACTCTGATGGTAAGAGGCAGGGCTTAGGGAATCACAGACTGGGTTGGCCTGATGGGACCTTCAGAGCTCCTCTAGTCCCAGCCCCTGCAGTGAGCAGGGACCTCCCCACCCAGAGCAGGTTGCTCAGAGCCTCAAGGTCCAGCCTGACCTGGGATGGTTCCAGGGATGGGGATTCTCCCACCTCTCTGGGCACCCTGGGCCAGGCTCTCCCTACCATCAGCATAAACAATTCCTTCCTTCTCTCTGGTCTGAACCTCCCTCTTCCAGTTTAACCATCAGCCCTTGTCCTGTCCCACAGCCCCTGCTGAAAAGTCCTCATCTTTTTAATTGACCCCTTTATGTACTGAAAGGCCACTGTAAGGTCTCTCTGGAGCCTTCTTTATGCCTGACAACCCCAACTCTCTCAGCCTGGTTCTGAGGATCCACCCTCAGATCACTTTGGGGGCCCTTTTCCTCTCACACGGCCAAGCCTGGCTACTCGAAGGGAGGTCTAAGATGGACTCTGTGGGCTGAAGAGCTCCCATCCCAATAGCAGGGGCAGAGCTTTCCCTGGAGAACTTGTCCTCTCTGCCTGCTGCTGCCCCTCTCCAAACGATCCCAGCATGTTCCCTCTTCCCCATCACCTAGAGAAGCCCAAGAGCCCCTCGTTAGAACCTGATGTTGGGATTTCCATGTCCCTCATGTCTCTCCTCAGCGACTTCCCGAGAGGATCGATAGTTAGAACAGCTTGGCCAAACCTCCTTAAGGTTTGTCCCAATGGAGTGGGGTGTGTGGTGACAGGGTGGGGTGTGGTTTTGTTCCAGGGAAGCTGCAGAGCCTGGCTGAGAAGGAGGTCAAGGGGGCTGTGTATTCCATGGTGGAGTTCAACGGGAAGCTGTTGGCCAGCATCAACAGCACGGTAGGGCCCTGCTGCGACTCCCACCTCGGTGGAGGAGCCTGGTGTGAAGCTGCTGCAGCTTTGCAGTCCCCCAGCTTCCTTGAGGAGAGTGTCCTGGGGTGGTTTTGAGGTTCCCTGGGGACTCAGAGCTGCGTCCCCGCTCCGTTCAGGTGCGCCTGTACGAGTGGACGGCGGAGAAGGAGCTGCGCACCGAGTGCAACCATTACAACAACATCATGGCTCTCTACCTGAAGACCAAGGGGGACTTCATCCTCGTGGGAGACCTCATGCGCTCCGTCCTCCTCCTCGCCTACAAACCTATGGAAGGAAACTTTGAGGAGGTACCGGTGCTGGTAGAACCCACCCAGTAGGCTCTGGGCAGAGGGAACAGCGGGTTAAGGAGATCAAGCACCTGGCTCATCCTACCTTGGCCAACCTTTTGAAGACAAGGTCAGAGGGCCATGTGGCAACAGCAGTGTCAACTGGCCGTGGTTTGAGACAGATCCTTGGGCTTTCTGGAGCCTTGAGCTTCCAGGAAACTGGGCGAGGAAGCAGCAGCCTCAAAGAGCTGGCGTTGGGTGGCTGCTTGTTGCCTGCCAGGGCTGGGGAGATGCCATCTGCACCGCCTGCCCTACAGTTGGAATCCCTTCTATAGCAACTGTAGCTTCATTCCTGGCAGCAGCAGAGCTGGGTGGGGATGGCCCACGAGCTCTGGGCACGGACTCTGCTTCCCAAGGAGAGTCTTGGCATCGTCAGATGGCTGGAGCCACCTCCAGAAGGTGCCTTGCACGCTCATCGGGCGCAGAGAGGAGACGGGCTGGATGCCACCGCTCTCCTCCGCAGTTGGTGTCGGGTGTGGAGTGAAGGTGCTGGATGGGCAGGATGGACCATCTGGACTCGTCCCCTTTCCAGATCGCCCGTGATTTCAATCCAAACTGGATGAGTGCTGTGGAGATCCTGGACGACGACAACTTCCTGGGAGCCGAGAACGCTTTCAATTTGTTTGTGTGCCAGAAGGACAGGTGAGAGCTGCTTGGGGAAGAGGGTTGAGGGCACCTTCTGCTCTCCTCCAAGCAGGAAGGTGACACAGGAGTTGGAGCGGAGGCTTGGAGCTCGTGGTGTTCTCCAGGAGTTGGTGCTGGGCTCAAGCCTTGTCCAGCAGGCTGGGAGCGATCTGATTGGTGCTGATCAATAGCTGATGGGACCAGACTGTTCCCAGTGGTCCCCACTGACAGGGTGAGGGGCAGTGGGTGCAAACTGGAAGCCGGGACAGCTGCACATGAGAAGAAACTCATTGACTTTGAGGGTCCCAGAGCCCTGGCCCAGTCTGCCTGGAGAGGCTGGGGAGTCTCCTGCTCTGGGAGCATCCCAACCCCTCCTGGGTGTGAGCAACCTGCTCTGGGTAACCCCACGGAGCAGGGAGTTGGGCTGGGTGACCCCCTGAGGTCCCTTTAACCATCCCATCATCCTGTGAAAGCTGAGAGGAGCACTCCAAGCCCTGAGGAGCAGCGAGGTGGGAGAAGGGGAAGCTTCTTCCTCTGCCTCAGAACCGAGCAGGGCGCTTTTGACTTGCAGCGCAGCCACAACCGACGAGGAGCGGCAGCACCTGCAGGAGGTGGGACTGTCCCACCTCGGGGAGTTCGTCAACGTCTTCTGTCACGGCTCTCTGGTCATGCAGAACCTGGGTGAGACGTCCACACCAACGCAGGGCTCCGTTCTCTTCGGGACAGTCAACGGGATGATCGGTAAGCGCCGCGGGGTGGTGGGATGGTCCCCTTCCCTCTCAGGGGGTCTCAGTTCTTCATCTGCCAGCTGAGCGCTGCTCCTGCCAAAACCTGCTCTTCCCCCCGGGTCCCTTCCAGGAGAGGGAAGTGCTTTGCTTCTCTTCAAAACCTTTCTCCCAGTGCTCCCAGTTTGCAGCACAGCTCCAGTCCCAGCAGCTCTGTGGGGTGAAAACCCTTGAACCCTCATGTCCTTTGTGCTCTTCCCAGGCCTGGTGACCTCGCTGTCGGAGAGCTGGTACAACCTCCTGCTGGACATGCAGAACCGGCTCAACAAGGTCATCAAGAGCGTCGGCAAGATTGAGCACTCCTTATATCCTTTGGTCCTGCTGGGCGGTACTGGGACCAGCTTGGGAGCCCGAGCTTGTTCTGGTCTCGTGCTGGGACCAGCTTGGGAGTCTGAGCTGCTGCTGGTCAGTGCTGGGACCAGCTTGGGCGTCTGAGCTCATGCTTGGGACCAGCTTGGGAGTCTGAGCTGCTGCTGGGACCAGCTTGGGAGCCTGAGCTTGTGCTGGGACCACTTTGGGAACCTGAGCTTGTTCTGGTCTCGTGCTGGGACCAGCTTGGGAGTCTGAGCTGCTGCTGGTCAGTACTGGGATCCAGCTGGACCCACAGCCAGACCTCCGTGGGGCCACTGGTGGGGCTGAGCCCTGGGATCTCAACCACCTTCTCCAGGGGGTTGATGCCACCCCCAGCCCTGTGGCCAGTGACCCCCAGTTGGGGAGGTGGGAGGGTGGGTGGTGGTCAGGAGCTTCTCCAGAAGGGTCTGCAGTGATGGCTGGAGGTTCTGCCGCCCCAGGTGGCCACTGCTGTAGTGGCCCACCTATCCGGGGCTTCTCTCTTCCTGCGGGGTTTGGGCTCCTTGACAGCAGCACTTGGAGGTCCTTCCACACTGAACGCAAGACAGAGCCGGCCACCGGCTTCATCGACGGGGACCTCATCGAGAGCTTCCTGGACATCAGCCGGCCCAAGATGCAGGAGGTGGTGGCCAACTTGCAGGTCAGATGGAGGCCTGGGAGAGGAAGGGGCTGCAGAGAGCTGGGCAGGCTGGGTCAGTGGGCAGAGCAGGGCCAAGGGCAGGGTCGTGCTCTTTGGCCACAAGAACCCCCTGCAGGGCTACAGACCGGGGGATGAGGGGCTGGAGGAGAGGGACCTGGCAGTGCTGGGTGACAGTTGGCTGAGCAGCAGCCAGCAGGGTGCCCAGGTGGCCCGGAAAGCTGATGGCATCCTGGCTTGGATCAGCAATAGTGTGGCCAGCAGCGCTGGGGATGTCATTCTCCCCCTGTACTGGGGGCACTGGGGAGGCCTCCCCTCGAGTACTGGGGGCAGTGGTGCGCCCCTCACTTCAAGAAAGAGATGGAGGGGCTGGAGCAGCTCCAGAGGAGCAACAAGGCTGGAGAAGGGGCTGGAGGGAAAGGCTGATGGGGAGAGGCTGAGGGAGCTGGGGGTGTTGAGCCTGGAGAAGAGGAGACTTGGGGGGGACCTTCACCCTCTCTCCAACTCCCTGAAGGGAGGTTGTAGTCAGCTGGGGGTCAGGCTCTTCTCCCAGGCACCAGTGCCAGGACGAGAGGGCAGGGCTGAAGCTGCCAGGAGAAGGTCAGGTTGGATGTTAGGAAACCCTTCCTCATGGAAAGGGTGATCAGAGCCTGGGCTGGACTGCCAGGGCACTGGGGGAGTCCTCATCCCTGGAGGTGTTGAAGGGCAGCCTGGCTGTGGCTCTTAGTGCCCTGATCTGGGCTGCTGAGGTGCTGTTAGCTGCTGGGCTGGCTGAGCTCAGAGGGCTTCTCCAGCCTCAATCCTTCTGGGATTTAGGATCCCAGAGTGGAGTTAGATCCCAAACCCAGTTGCCCTGTCCTCTGAGGTGACAGCTGACAGGGTGGGATTCCCCCACTCCTCCCCTGTTCCTTTCTCCCCTCCAGATCGATGATGGCAGCGGGATGAAGCGAGAGGCCACCGTTGACGACCTCATCAAGATCGTGGAGGAGCTGACCCGCATCCATTAGGATCTGGGGGCTTTGGGATCGTTCCCCTCATTCCTCCCTCCTCTCCCCAGCCAAGGGAGCCTTTTCCTTCCCTCCCGACCCCACTGAACCCGAGGAAGGAGCCTCTGCCGAAGGGAGACCCCCGCAGGGTTTGCTTTGGGCTTGATGGGGTTGGGGTGCTGGTGCTCAGGCGCCACAGCTGTAGGAATCCCGGGAACACCCTAGAGCCGCCCCTCAGCAGGGTCCCGATGCGCTGCCCCTCATCCCAATCCCCCTTCGCTGTCGTCTTTAGGGTCTTTGTTTTATTTTTACCCAGCCGGGGTTGGGGGAAAGAGCAGGAGGAGGTGGAGGAGAGGATTTGGGGGTTCCTGGACAAGGGAAGCTTCCCCCGGTGGAGGATCCCCTGATATCTGTGGGGTGGCTCGTGCCCTGCTCTCGGTGTCTCCGGGATTCGCTCAGGGAGGGAAGTTTTCGGGGTGTTGTTGGTTTCGGAGTTTTACCAAATAAAATAGTCCCGAGAGGAAAAAGGGGTCTCTGGTTTGGGGGGGGAGTCACAGGGAACCCCATTTCCCCCACCCCTCTCTGGGGGTTTGGGCTGTTTCCCAGCTGCACCTGTAGGGTTTTTCCTTCCAGCTGCAGTTTCATTCCACCCTCTAGCTGTGGGGTCAAGTGCCCTTGAGTTATGGGGTGACCTCAGTCCTGCAGCTCACAGGATCAGGGTTGAGGGTTGATCATCCCCCTCCCCATCCCACTCCTCTGCCTCCTCCACTCTCCCCACCTCAGTCAGCCCCCATGTCCATAACCCACTCTCGTGGGATCCCCCAAACCCCCACCAGAGAATCATTTAGGGTTGGGAAAGACCAGTAGGACCACTGAGCCCAACCAGTAGGATCCCAGATCCCAACCACTAACCCAACTGCCCCAAATCCTGTGTCCCCCACCCTGGGTTTATTTTCCCCCTAAACCTTCCCCCTCCCCTGCAGCAGCTCCTGCTGAAAACATCCTCCTGCTCCTCACGGGGTTGGGCAACACCAGGGACTGGGAGAACTGGACTGTGACCCATCCCAACCAGTTTGAACTGGTGTGTTCCTGCTGGCTGTGAGCGAGATGGGGGGGATTTGTATTGGGGTTGGGTGTTGGGGGCTGCAAGAGCTGCTGCTTCACTCAGCTTCACCCTAAAATCAGGGTGTCCCATAGCCCCCAGTATGAACCGCTCTGCCCAGTTCCCCTGCGCCCAGTCCTTCCCCAGTACAACTGGGGATGCTGGGGTAGGGCTGGGTGTTTATCCCATCCAACCAGCCCCACTGCAGCCTCCTGTGGGGTCCTGGTCACCCCCTCCCACCCTGTAACTTGATGCTTCAAGTTTATACTGGGAGTGACCCCAACTCTTCTAGGGTCCCCATAGTGGGAGTGGGAGATGCTGGTGGGTCCCCCCACTCCTCTCCCCCAGCTGTGGGGCTGCAGCCCCAGAACTTTGCCCTTTGGGATCAATCATTTACTGGTGACCTTTGGCCCCCTGACCCCACGGTCCCGAGGGGGATGGGGTCCTGGAGAGGTGGGGGGGGGGGTGGTGTGAAGCCTCCCAGCAGGGTGATCCCTCTCCCTGCTCAACCCTCAGCCCCCTCCCACCCTATTCCCAGCACCCCCCTTAGTCCCCATTAACTCCCCCACGCGGACTGGGAAGGCAGCCCAGTGCCGCTGGGAGGAGGAAGAGGAGGAGGAGGAGGGGTGGGAGAGAGCGATGCCAGATGTGAGAAAGGAAAGAAGGGGGGAGTCTCCTTCCCTCTTCCTTTTTGGGGGATCCCCTTTCCCCATCCTCTACCATCCCGCTCACCCCTGTGTTCCCAGCTCGGCCCCATCCTCAGAGCCGCCACCGTCGCTGGGGGCCACCATTGCCGTTGGCCAATGAGTCCACCCCACCCGTAGGGCTGCTCTCGGGGTGGGGGTGGGTTGCCCATGGCTCCTTTCTCTTTCCCCCCACTCTCGCCTCCCTCCAGCGAGTGGGAGGAGGAGGAGGAGGAGGAGCGGGGCCGAGGGCCAGCAAGCTGCAGAGCAGGGGAGGAAGAGGCCGGCGAGGAAGGCTGGCGGCAACGGAGCCGCCTGTCATGTTGGTCGAGCTGCTCCTCCAGGCTGCCTGGGTGTCCCTGCTCCTCCCAGTTGGCCAAAGCAGGGGCTACCAGGCCAGGAAGAAACCGGCCAGCTTTGCCGTCGAGAGGTACCCACTGGTCACCCTATAACCAACCCCCCCTTACCCCAACCTTTTCCCCCTCTTCGGGGCTCCGGTCGTCCCCTCCTCTCCCACCTGGATTTAGGGTCCCCCACTGATCAGTGGCCACCGGGATGGGGTGGCCATGGGCTCGTCAGAGCCGCTTGAATCCTCAGGATCCCATTGAGGGGCTCCTGTGGGACCTTCTCCTCTGGGGATGGGGTGGGATGAGGTGGGGATGGGGTGTCCCCATCCTCTCATCCCTCCCGCAGGCGCCGCGGGGGCCCCCACGTCTGCTTCTCGGGCTTCGGCAGCGGATGTTGCCCCGGCTGGATGGTGGCACCGGGCACTGGGCAGTGCACCCTGCGTGAGTTGGACGGCTGGGGGGCAGAGGGTAGCAGGGTGAGGGTACAGGGTAACCCCCCTTTTACCCTCCTGATGCCCCCTTAACCCCACAGCACTCTGCTCCTTCGGCTGCGGCAGCGGCTTCTGCGTCGCCCCCAACCTCTGCTCCTGCCCTGGCGGGGAACAGGGCATCACCTGCCCAGGTACCCGCCAGCGATTGGGTGGGCACTGGGTTGGCACTGAGTTAGTACTGGTGCCCTGTGTGGGTTCCAGCGCCTGGGCATTGAGTTGTCACTGGGTGGGCACTGGTGCCCTGTGCGTGTTGCAGTGCCTGGGCATCAGGTGGGCACTGGGTTGGCACCATGTGGGCATGATGTTGGCACTGGGTGGGCATTGGTGCCCCTGTGCATTGCAGAGCCTGGGCACTGTGTTGGCACTGGGTGGGCTGCAGGTTGGCACTGGGTGGGCACTGGTGCCCCATGTGCATTGCAGAGCCCGGTGCGGGCCCATGCGGGGAATACGGCTGCGACCTCTCCTGTAACCACGGCGGTTGCCAGGAGGTTGCCCGCGTCTGCCCTGTGGGCTTCGCCGTGGTGGAGACAGCCACTGGCATCCGCTGCACTGGTGAGCAACCCCCTACTGGCCACCGTAACCCCATATTGGCCACCGTAACCCCATATTGGCCACTATAACCCCGTATTGGCTACTATAACCCTACGTGAGCCTATATAACCCTATACTGTCCACCATAACCCTATATTGGCCACTATAAACCCATATTGGCTACTATAACCCTACACTGGCCCCTATAATGCTGTATTGGCTACTATAATCCTGTACTGACCAGCGTAACATCATACGGGCCACTTTAACCCCGTATTTGCCACCGTAACCTCATACTGGCTACTATAACCCCTTATTGGCTACTATAACCATCTGCAGGTCTCTAGGGCTCTGTGGGGGTCGCTAGGTCTCGATGGGGGTCTCTAGGACTCTATGGGGTCTTTAAGGCTCTATGGGGTCTCTAGGGCTCTGTGGGGCTCTGTGGGGGTCTCTAGGGCTCTGTGGGGTCGGGTTAGGTTGGGTGTGGGGAAGCCCTTCCTCAGGGACAGGGGATCAGAGCCTGGACTGGACTGCCCAGGGGAGTCCCTATCGCTGGAGGTGTTGAAGGGCAGCCTGGCTGTGGCCATCAGTGCCCTGGGGTGGGCTACTGGGGTGGGCTGTTAGGTCCTGGACTGGGCTGGCTGATCCCAGAGGGCTCCCCCGTGCCCTGACCCCCATCGCCTCGACCCCGAAGACATCGACGAGTGCCTGAGCGCCGCCTGCGAGGGGCTCTGCGTCAACACCGAGGGCGGCTTCGTGTGCGACTGCGGCCCCGGCATGAAGCTCTCAGCCGATCGCCACAGCTGCCAGGGTGGGTCGGGGTCGGGGTCGGGGGAGCCCTGAAAAAGCTACTGAACCCTAATTCCCCATCCCCACGTCTGTCTCCCCACCCCAGACACCGACGAGTGCCTGGCTACCCCATGCCAGCACCGTTGCCACAACAGCGTCGGCAGTTACCGCTGCTCCTGCCGCCCCGGCTTCCAGCTCCTGGGCAACCGGCACTCGTGTGGGGGTGAGCGCCAGCCCTGTCCCCCCCAGCTAGGTCCGGGAACCCTAAAGGGGTGACCCCGCTGGTTGTTGACCCCCTGTTGGCAGACGTCAATGAGTGCCGGTGGCCGGCTGAGCGTCGACGGTGCCACCACCTCTGCCACAACACCCC